>VZQC01006430.1:1440927-1474407 GCA_009823505.1 Rhizomys pruinosus
GGTAGAGGCAGAGGGGATAGGTAGAGGGGAGAGGAGAGGGGATACCAGAGGGGAGAGGAGAGGGCATTCGAGGAGTAAAGGCTGAATGAGAAGCAGAGAGGAGATGGGGGAGGGCACGATGGAGAGGAGTGATCCTGTTGAGGCGGAAATGGCAGAGAGTGAGATAGAGGCATGGGTAGGTGAAGAGGCAGAGAACGAGAATCGAGAGGATGGCAAGGCAGAGCTGAGGAACAAGGGCGGAACGAGAAGGCATTGGAGGGAGCAGGCGAGGGGAGGAGCCGAGGGGAAACGTAGGAGGGGGACGAAGGCGAGCGAGAGGGCGAGAGGAAGCGTGGGAGGCACAGAGGGGAGAGGCAGAAGGAAGAATGATGAGGCGGAAGAGCAGACAGGAGAGGGCAAGACTCGCTAAGAGGCATTGAGAGGAGAGGAGAGGGTGAAAGGCCATGAGAGGAGTAGGTGAGAGGCAGGAGGGGAGAGTGGAGGGGAAAGGCAGAGAGTAGACAGAGCGGGAGCCAGGCACAGAGGGAGAAGGCGACTCGTATAATGCTCAGAGGGAGGAGAGGGGAGAGAGCACGCAGGAGGAAGAGGGCCCCAGAAGGGGAGAGGAGAGTAGCGGTTTAGAGGCAGAGGCGGATAGGCTAGAGGGAGATGGTATAGTGGAGATGGGAGAGGGGATGAGGAGAGGAAAAGGCGTAGGGAGGATTAGGCAACAGGGGAACAGCAGAGAGGAGAGGGGAGTGGCAGAGGGTGATGAGGCAGAGGGCAGACAGCTGGAGAGAAGAGGAGAGGAAAGGCAGAGAGGAGAGTTGAGAGGAGGTCAGAGGGTGAGGGAGAGGGAGAGGAGAGGGGGGAAAGGCTTAGAGAGGAGAGGCAGAGGGAGAAAGGCCACGAGAGGAGAGGGGAGAGGCAGAGGGGAAAGAAGATGGGAAAGGAGAGGCAGAGGGGAGGATAGGGAAAGGAAGAGAGTAGAGTGGAGGGGTCAGGATTGAGGGAGAGGCTAGGGAGTGGGGAAGGCAGACATCAGAGGGAGAGGGGAGAGGCAGAGGGGAGAGCAGACTGGAAAGGAGAGGCACAGGGCGAAGAGAGAGGCAGGTGGGAGAGGAGAGTGGAGAGGCAGAGAGGAGAGAAGAGGGGGGAAGGCCATGAGAGGAAATAGGTAGAGTGGAGAGGCAGAGAGAAGGGAGAGGAGAGTGGAAAGGCAGGGCAGTCGGTAGTTAAGTGAGGATGAGGGGAAATCAGGCAGAGAGAGAGCGGTGGAGCAGCAGTAGGGGCGTGATAGGGAAAGGATCGAGTGAGAGAGCAGAGGGAAGAGGACAGGATGAAAAGTCAGAAGGAAGGTTAGAGAGGGAGAGGCAGTGAGGATAGGAGAGAGGAGAGGAGAGGGTCATCAGAGGGAGGAGGAGAGGGTGAGAGTGTAGGGCAGAAGGCGGAGAGGAGAGGTCAGATGGAGATAGCGAGAGGCAGAGGGGAGAGGCAGAGGGGAAAGAAGATGGGAAAGGAGAGGCAGAGGAGTCAGTGAGACGAGATGGCAGAGGCGGATGCAGATCAGGAGTAGGAGGAGGTTGATATGCATTAGAAGAGAGCTGATAGCGGAGGCCGAGATGGATGAGGGGAAAGGTCAGAGATGGACGATGCAGAGGGACAAGATCAGAGAGAGTGGAAGAGGGAAAGCATGAGGGAGTTAGGGGAGAGGCTGAGGGTCGAGAATCAGAGGGAGAGCGTGGGAGGTGGGGAAGGCAGAAGGAGAGGAGAGGGGAAAGGCAGATAGGAGAGGCAGAGGTCAAGGGGAGAATCAGAGGAGGAGTGAGGTCAGCTGGTGGAAAGCAGAGAGGAGAGGAGAGGGGACAAGCAGAGAGGAGAGGGGAGAGGCAGATGGGAGAGAAGGGAAAGCGTAGAAGGAGAGGAAGGGGAAAGGCAGATAAGAGAGGCAGAGGTCAGAGGCGAGATGGCCAGAGGGGAGAGGAGATAGTGGACAGGCACAAATACAGAACACAGAGGGAGAAGGAGAGTGGGCAAACCCTAAGCAGAGAGGAGAGGAGAGGGGAATGGCAGAGAGGAGAGGGGGAGAGGCAGAGGTGGGTGGAGAGGATATAAGGGGAATGGCGGAGTAGGAGACGGAGATGATGCGAGAAGATGCGAGAGGAGACGGAGAGGACGAGGAAAGCCGAGCAAGACAGGCAGAGGGAGGTAAAATAAGGCGACCACGGAGGAGGCAGAGGGCCGAGGCAGAGGGGGTACCGGAGTGAGAGGGGAAAGGCAGAGAGAGAGGAGTAGAGGCAGTGCGTAGGGGAGATGGGGAGGGGGAAAGGCAGATGGAGAGATGGGAAGAGGCGAGGGAGAGGGAGGAACAGTGGAGGTAAGGAGGGGGCAGTAGGGCAAAGGACGAGGGGACTCGAGGCGAAGGGCCGATGAGGAGCATGGAGAGGGGAGAGGAGAGTGGGAGAGGCTAGTGGGGAGAGGCAGTGGGAATAAAGGCATAAAGGAGAGGGAGAGGCGAGAGGGGAGAGGCACAGGTGAGAGATAGAGAGGATGAAGGAGAGGGGAAAACAGAGAAAGGATGATTGGGAGATGGCAGGGGAGAGCAGAGAGGGAGAGTGAGAGGGGAAGCAGAGAGGGGAGATGGGGAAAGCAGAGAGGAGAGGGCGGATATGTACCGAGGACCAGAAGGTGAGAGGATAGACAGGGACAAGGCAAGAGAGAGGAGAGGGGAGATCGGTAGAGGCTGAGGCAGAGATGGAAGGGAAGAGGGAGGCAGAGGAGAGGGGAGAGGCAGAGGGTAGAGGAGAGGCAGGGAAGGGTTAGAGCAGGAGGTAAGAGGCAGAGGGAGAAGGAGACGGGGTAGGCGTAGAGGAGAGTAATGGGAAATGCATGAGGAGGAGAGGCAGAGAGGCAGAGGGGAGAGAGAGAGAGGTAAGGCAAGGGGAGAGGGCAGAGGAGAGAGGATGAGGGGAAAGGCAGAGAGGAGAGGGACAGGGGATAAGGCAAGATGAGAGGAGGAGGGGAGAGGTAGAGGGAGAGATGAGGGGACTTATGGCTATTAGGCATTGATTTTTGACCCCGTGGGACCTAGGGAGAGCGAGAGTGCAGAGAGCGGAAAGGGTCAGATTGGAGAGGCAACGAGGTGTACTAGTGGCATGTTTGATGTTTTGTAGGCCAGTAGGAAGCGGGACAGTATTGAGTGATCCGAGCAGAGAGACGCAATAGGGTAGATGAGAGGTGGCAAAGGTAGAGAGTTAGGCAGAGGGAGTGGCCAAGCGAGCAGAGAGGAGAGGAGAGGTCGGAAAGAGGGATCAGAGAGGAGAGGTGAGAGTGGGAGAGGCAAGGGTTAGATGGTCAAGGGTACGAGCGCAGAGGGGAGTAGAGGGCACGCGAGGTCTACGATGAGCAGGGAAGAGGGAAGAGGAGCAGTGCAGGAGAGGGTAGACGCTGGAGAGAGGCAGAGAAGTGGGGAGAGGAGTGGAGGAAAGGCATTAAGGAGAGTGGAGGAGGCGAGGGGAGAGGCACAGGGAGAGATAGATAGGGAGAGAGGGAAGGGATAGAACGCAGAAAGGAGAGGGGAGATGCAGAGTGGAGAGGCAGAGGGGAGAGGAGAGGGGAAAGGTAGATAGGAGAGCGAGAGGGGAAAGGCAGAGAGGAGGGGAGCGGCAGGAGTGGGGATGTGAGAGGGACTTGGGAGAGAGGAGAGATGGCAGAGAGAGGGGAAAGGCAAGAGAGAGAAGGCGGATGAGGCAGAGGGTAAGGCAGAGAGGACGAGCGGAAAGGCAAGGAGAGCGAATGAGGGGGAGAGCATCGATCGGTAGAGACATAGGGAAAGGCAGAGAGGAGAGTAGAGGGGAAATTCAGAGAGGAGAGGAGAGAGGGCATCGAAGGAGATTGATGGAGAGTTAGGTAAGGTCAGAGGAGGAGAAGGCAGAGAGGAGGAGAGAGGGAAAGTCAGAGAGGTGAGAGGGACTGAAGGGGAGAGGGGAAAGGCAGAGTGGAGAGGCAGAGTGGAGCAGGCAGAGAAGAGAAGACGTGAAACGGCTCAAAGAGTAGAGGGATAGGGGAGAGAGCAGAGGGGAAAGGAGGAGATGGGAAAGGAGAGGCAGAGGGGAGAAGAGAGGCAGATGGTGAGAGGAGATGGGAGAGCGGGTAGATGGCAAAATAGGGACAGGCAGACGAGCGAGAGGGAGGGGGAAAGGGGAGATGAGAGGAGAGCATTTTAGATGGGAGAGGTAGAGGAAAGAGATGAGGAGAGGGCATACGGGATTAGGTAGGATGAGGGGAAAGCGCAGAGGAGGAGGGGCTAGACGTCAAGGAGAGGACAAGGGTAAAGGCCAGAGCGGAGGAGAGGGGTGAGAGGCCAGAGAGAGAGGAGGCGGAATGAGCAGAGAGGAGAGGGAGAGAGGGCAGGAGGAAAGGAGAGGGAAAGGCAGAGGGGCGATTGGAGAGTCAGGTGGGGAGACAGGAGAGCGAAAGTGCAGAGACGGTGGGAGGCATAGCGGGGATATGGGCAGTAGAGGAGAGGTCGAGAGAGGATGAAGGGATAGGCCGCAAACGCAGAGGAGTAATCTTGAGGAGAGGCATTGAGTCCGAGAGGGGTGGGACGAGGGCGAGAGAGAGTGGGAAAGGGCAGGGAGAATAGGCACAAGACGGGAAAGGCAGAGAGGAGAGGGAGAGGCAGATGAGGTGGGAGAGGCCAGAGGGGAGGGGGAGGCATGATGGGGAGAGGGATGATGGCAAAGGCAGGAGAGGAGGAGAGGGGAAAGGCCGAGAGGAGAGTGGGAGAGTTCAGAGGGGAGGAGAGGTGCGAGAGGACAGAGGGAAAAGGCAGAGAGGGAGAGTCGATGAGGAGAGTGGGAAAGGCAGCATGAGAGCAGAGGGTGAGAGCAGGACTGGAAAAGGTAGAGGGGCACAGGGTAGATGAAAGGCTGAGGGTAGGCAGGATGAGGGAAAGAGCAGAGGAGAGGTGAGAGGTCAGAGGCGTAGTGGAGAGGGAAAGGTCGCAGAGAGGAGATGGCAGTGGGCGAAATCTAGGAGAGGAGAGGAGAGGGATAGAGCGCAGAGGAGGACAGGGTTAGAGGCAGAGGGTCTGACGAGGATAGTGGAAAGGCAGAGAAAGGAAAGTGAGAGGTGACGAGTGAAGCACGCGAAAAATGGCAGAGAGGAGATGTCACAGAAGAGAGAGAGAGGGAATAGCAGATGAGGAGCAGGGAGAGGGGCGAGGCAGAGGGGAGAGTAGAGGGAGAGGCGAGAGGAGAGAGTTAGAGCTGGGAGGAGGCACTGGGGATGAGGAGAGGGATAATGGCATAAGGAAGATGCCGATGGAGGGGCAGAGAGGATGAGGAGGGGAAATGCAGAGACCTTAGAGTGGAGAGGCGGAGGGGAGAGCGAGAGGCAAAGGCAGAGAGGAGTGGGAGAGGGGAGAGGAGAGGGGAAAGGCAGAGAGGAGAGGCAGATGGGAGAGGCAGAGAACAGAGGGAGCGGGGAGAGGAGAGGCGAAAGGCAGAGAGGAGAGGGAGAGGGGATAGGCAGAGGGGAGAGGAGATGGGAAAGGAGAGGCAGAGGGGAGAGGAGAGGGAGAGGGTAGAGGCAGAGGGGAGAGGAGAGGGAGAGGGGAGAGGCAGAGAGTAGAGGAGATGGGAAAGGCAGAGAGGAGAGTTTAGAGGCAGAGGGGAGAGGAGAGGGGAAAGGCAGAGAGGAGAGGGTAGAGGCAGAGGGGAGAGGAAAGTGAGAGAGGAGAGGCAGAGGGGAGAAGAGAGGCGGAGGGGAGAGGTGAGGCGGAGGGGAGAGGTGAGGCAGAGGGGAGAGGAGAGGCAGATGGGAAAGGCAGAGACAGGCAGATCTCTGTGAGGTCAAGGCCAGGCTGGTCTACAGAGCGAGTTCCAGGTCAGCTATGGCTACAGGGGGACCCTGTCTCAAAAAGACCAAAAAAAAAAAGAAAGAAAGAAAATTATGTTTCTCTTTTTGTCTGTGTACTTTTTTTATTCAAATTTCTTTTTACCCTATTGATTCCAGTTAGTGATGCCCATATATGTTTGTGTGATGTTGTCATCTTTGGCTTCTTAGGCATGAGCAACCTGCCAGTGTCCATCCCTCCAACAGAGAAAAGTGACTCTCCCAACCCCAAGAGCCCCTTGCCAGTCCTGTTGAAATGTTCAATTAGCTTGATCTCATACAGGTAACTACAACTCCTTTCAGTTCATGTGTGCAACTGCTTTCAGTTCTTGTGTACAACCTCCAAGTTGAGTCCAGAAAATATCATTTCACAGCACATCTCAAAAAAAAGGCCCCATAGAATTAAACTTTCTACCTCATAAAAATGAACTACTCTTCAGTCTGTTGTATGAAGTGGGAAGTTTTTCCTTGAACCATACCATCTGGCTGTGATTATAACTCTTGGTTTACCTATGTGTAATCCAGATATTTTCCCCTTGAAATATACAAGAGGAAAATGACATGGTTTCAGACTTGTCTTCCATAAATAACTTCAACTAAAACTCAAAACATATTTTCCCCTTTATAAAATCCAAAATTCTCATTGTCGTGTATAAGAAGATTGTGATTACAGCATGGTAATTTTGATTTCTCTTCAGTTACATAAGCTGAATTTACCAGTCTACCATGTCAAAACTCACTTTTAAATCTTTAATTGATCCCAGAGTTACTTGTGACATTTATTTATATGCTAGGTTACTTAGAGGAATGAAAAATTAGTAGATAAATAGTTAAGGACTGCCTCCTTGGTGCATGGTGCACCCCTTCTTATTACCCCAATACAATTATGATGGATTTTATTGTTGAGTTTAATTCAAGTCCTCATTCATTCTATCTTCTTTATCTAAAAAAAGAATCTTGCAAAACCTAACAGTCTTTTGTTGTTGTTGTTGTTTTGGGGGATGGGTTTGTGCATTTCATACAACTGATTTTGTTTTCACTTTGATTGCTTTTTTTCCCTGTACAGAAGCTTTTGATTTTTTTTTTTTTTTTGCTCTTTTTGAGACAGGGTCTCCCTGGAGCCCCAGTTGTCCTGGAATTCGCCCTGTAGACCAGGCTGGCCTTGAACTCACAAAGAGAAGCTTTTGATTTTAATGAGGTCCCACTTGTCAATCATTGACCTTATTTACTGTGCAGCTGCTGGCTGATTTAGAAAGCCTTTTCCTATATCTTGTAAGTTACTGCCAAAGTTTTCTTCTACCATTTTCACAGTTTCAGATTTCACATTGAGGTCTTTGATCCATTTGGAGTTGATTTTTGTACAGGGTGAAAGATAGGAATTTAGTTTTATTCTTCTACAAGTGGTTATTTAGTTTTGCCAGCACCATTTGCTGAAGATGCTGTCTTTGCTCCATTGAGTCTTCTTGGCCCCTTTGTCAAATATGAGGTGCCTGAAATTGTATGTGCTCAAGTTTGGTTCTTCAGTTTTGTTCCATTAATCTACATGTCCCCCTTTTTGTGCCAATACCACGTGGTTTTTATGACTATATCCCTGTAATATAGTTTGAAGTCAGGTATAGTAATCCCCCCTGCATTGCTCGTTTTGCTCAGAGTTGCTTTTGCTATCTGGGGTCTTTCGTTTATCCATATGAATTTTAGGATTTTTTTTTCTAAGTCCGAATAGAAACTCATGAGGGATTTTAATTGGGTTTGTATTGAATCTGTATATTACTTTTGGATGGATGGTCATTTTACTATATTAATTCTTTTAATCCATGAGCATGGGAGGTCCCTTCCATCTTCTGGTGTCTTCTTCAATCTCCTTCTTCAAGGATTTAAAATTTTCATTGTAGAGATCTTTAGTGTCTTTGGTCAGGTTTATTTTGAGATTTTTTTTGAGAAGCTATTGTTAATGGGAAGGTCTCCTTTTATTCCTTCTCCAATTGCTTATTGTTGGTATAAAGAAAGGATACTTAATTTTCTTGATTGATTTTGTATCCTGTCACTTTAATGAAACTGTTCATCATTTCTAGAAGTTTTATGGTGGAATTTTTGGCGTGCCTTAGGTAAACTATCATGTGATCTGCAAAAAGGGATAATATGGCCTCCTCTTTTCTAATTAGTACTCCTTTAATTTTCTTTTCTTGTTTTACTGCTCTAGCGAGCATTTCAAGCACTATATTAAAAAGGAGTGGAGGTGGAGGGTGGCCTTGCTGGCTTCCTGGTTTTAAGGGAAATGATTCTAAGTTTTCCCCATTTAGAATGACATTGGCTGTGGGATTGTCCTATATGGCTTTAATTATGTTGGAGAATGTTCCCTCCATTGCAATTCCCTCTAGGGGATCATGACACTTTGATTTAGTTGTCTCCAGATTGTGCTAATTACTAAGCTGTTCCTTGATCTTCATGAATTTGACACTTTGTAGCATGTCTCTTATTATAGGATTTTTTAGTGTTTTCCTCTTCAGTATTTTGAGGTTCTTCTTAGCAACAGCCTCATGGAAATAGTGCTGTCATATTCTTCTGAAGAGTTCATTTCAGAAAGTAAATGATGTTGACATGCCTTATTACTAATGGCATTAGCCTTGGCTAAAATAGTGTTTGCCTAGTTTCTGTAGTGTAGTCATTTTTCCTTTATAATAGTACAGGAAGAAATCGAAGATGTAATAAGTAGCCTCCCAACCAAAAAATGCCCAGGCCCGGATGGTTTCACGGTAGAATTTTATAAAATATTTCAAAAAGACTTACAACCATTACTACTTAAATTGTTTAGAAGGATACAAATGGAGGGACTTCTCCCAGAATCCTTCTATGAGGCCAGCATTACGCTACTACCAAAACCAGGGAAAGATACAACCAAAAAGNAAGACCCTATAGGACATCTCCCTTCAATGAACACCGATGCCACAAATTCTAACACAGGATTTGGCCATAATTGCATACCGAACTCAATCAAGAAAAAATCATCACCACCATGACTCAAAGTTGGCTTCATCCGAGAGTCAGCGGATGTTTCAACATACGAAAATCACTAACACATCATCAAACCTATCAATGGACTGAAGGACAAAAACCCCACATCATCTAAATTGATGCGAGAAGAGAAAGCCTTTGACAAAATCCAGCACCATCTTCATGTTTAAAGTCCTGGCGGGAATTGGCTAGAGGGATCATTCCTCAATGTAATCAAAAGCCATATACAGGAAACCCACAGCCAATACTCATCCTAAATGGGGACAATGACAGAAGCATTCCCCTTGAAGGTAGGAACTCGGCAAGGCTGCCCCTGTCACCACTTCCTCTTCATATAGTGCTGGAAACCCTTGCAAGGGCAATAAGGCAAGAAAAGGAAATTAAAGGAGTTCTAATTGGAAAGAGGAAATCAAGCTATCCCTTTTTGCTGATTATTGCATTGTTCTACCTAAGGGATGCTAATGACTCCACCAGAAAACTCCTAGAAATGATTAGAGCTTTGGTAAAGTGGCAGATACAAAAATAATCTAGAAAATCAGTTGCCTTTCTTACACCAACAACAAGCAACTGAGAAAGAAGACTACAGGTAGACCTTCCCCACTCACAATAGCCTCAAAAACAATAAAATACCTAGTGGAACCAAACCTAACCAACGACACCAAGGATCTCTACAACAAAACATTTTTAAACACCACCTGAAAAAGGAAATTGAGGTAGACATCAAAGATGGACAAACCTCCCGATCCTCATGGATGGGAAAATAAATATAGAAAAATGACCATCCTACCAAAACTTGGTACAGATTTAATGCAATCCCAACTCAAAATCCCCAAGAGTTTCTTCACAGGCTTGGAAAAAAAATCCTCAATTTCATTTGGAAAACAAAAGACCCCGAATAGCCAAAGCAACCTGAGTGAAAAAGATCAAACGGGGGGATCGCTATACCACGACATCAACTATACTAAGGGCTATATATTAAAACGCTGGTACTGACACAAAAAACAGACCAGTTGACCAATGGAGTAAAATTGAAGATCCAAACTTGAGCTCATACAATTTCAGCCACCCTATATTTGATCCGGGGGCCAAGAAGACACAATGGAGGAAAGACAGCATCTTCAGCAGTGGTGTTGGCAAAATGGCACACCACTTGTAGTAAGAATGAAATAAAAACCCCTACCTCTCACCCTTGTACTAAAAGTCAACTCCACGATGGACCAAAGATCTCAACGTGAAACCCCCAAACTCTGGCGAGGTGATAGAAGAGAGCTTGGACAGCAGACTACAGACATAGGTGTAGGAAAAGATTTCCTACATCTCAGACAGCAGCCGCACAAGAAATAGATGAACAGTTGACAAATGGACCTCATAAACTCAAAAGCTTCTGTCATCAAAGGAACAATAAAGGGAAGTGAGGAGACCCCACAGAGTGGGAGGAAATCACCCAGTCAGATACATCTTGACACAGCATTAATTTCCCGCGTCTACAAGCCTACTCAAAAAACACAACGAATAAAGAAACATAACATTTCTTGCAACGATCAACAAGATGGAGCAAAGATCTGAATAGATGATCTTTGGATGGAAAGAAATTAGAGGAGGAATTAGAGTTGGGGTGAACGTGAAGCTTTACAGCGATGTAGGTTGGAACTCATTTGATCAACTTGATTTACAAACAACTCTGTCCACCCCCATGAATGGTGGGGGCTGTGAGGGTGTTGGGCACAACCAGCCTGTAGATAGTGGTTTTGCACGAAGGATGCTTATAAAAAAAAACCTGAAAGATGCAGGACAGTTATGGCAGAATACATGATCTGGGATGGGGTGGGGGTCGGGGGGAAGGGAAAGGGAAATATGCCTGATCTGAATTGGAAAATGATGTACAAAATGCACAAACCATCAATAAAAATTAAATTAAAAAAAATAAAAAAGAAAAAAAAATTAATAAATATATCATACTAATTTGAACTTTGATTAATGGAAGTATAGAAGAGATATATTTTTTTTCTGTTTCCACAGTTTTGTGACTAAGTATCTTAAGGTATAATACCTGATCATGTTTTTAAATGATTCTAATGTATTTTCAGTTTGGGAAAGTGACTTTTTTGAATAGCTTCCCTTAACCTATATTTTCAGAACACTTATTTAATTTGAAGTTTGCTGCAAAAGAACTTAATAGGAATGCCAAGAAATGTGATAAAGAAGAAAAGGCTGAAAAGGCCAAGATTAAAAAGGTATTGTGCTTTTAGTATTTTTCCTTTTTTATTAACAAAAGAAGCACAATTCCATGTGGAAGAATTTGTAATTATATATAGTGTCTAAATAAATAAATCATTAGTCTGCATGGTAATGGATTTTTTTACTATGCATAAGTCTTTTTTACTATTTATAAATGTAATTATGGCTTAAGAAATTATGTATTTTTTAATTTTAACAGCATATAAAGGCTCTCTTTAACCTTATACCTAAGTCCGTTCTTTTTTAAAATTTTTATTTATTTTGTATGTGTATGAATGTACTGTCTGCATGTAGGTTTGTGCACCCGTGTCGTGCAATGCCATGGAGGTCAGAAGAGGGTGTTGGGTTTCCCTGGAACTGGAGTTAAAGGTGGTTCTCAGCCGCCACGTGGGTGCTGGGGATTGAACTCGGGTCCTCCGCAAGAGCAGTCAGTGCTCTTAACCACTAGGCCATCTCTCCAGCCCCCCTAAGTCCATTCTTATTGAGAAGTATAACACTCATATATAAGTTTCTATTTCTACTGTTGGCTGATTATAATATCTATACTTCCCAAAGTTTTATATCTAAATATTGGATATATTTAATGTATATTTTGGTTGCATATTTACTAGCAGGAGTCACAGAACCCAATAGGTAGGTAGTTCTACTTCTACTCAGGGGCCTAGTTAAAGGATTGAAAGCAGAATCAGCAATGAAAAAATTAATACATGAGGCATCCGTGCTTACATTCTAGGAAACCTTTCCCTGTAAAGTCACATAGGGTAAGATTAATTTCTACAGGTAGTGATAATAAAACATGTGAAATGTCTAGTGGGAAGTTCTGGACATAGAATTATGGATTTTTTTATTGGTTGTTGTGTTGCTATTTTCAGTCCAGAAGATGCTAGAATTCCAGATCTCTGGAAGGAAATCAGTTATTTAAAACAAAACAGCACTATTTGTACAAACAGTCTAGGGATAGTGAAATGCTTCTTTTATTGATGTGTATCAGTTTTACATAATCATGGATTTCACAGACATTTTGAAACAGGTATATCATGCATTTTTTTAACTTATTCATACTGTTCCTGCCTGCTTATTCTCCCTCTGCTCCTTGTATTTCCATTCATTTCCACATAGTCTCACTTCTCCTTTCATATCATATACGCATATTTAGATATGTAGAAGATGTAAGAGCTACAAATGAGAGAAAATAGGCTCACTGAGCTAATATTTCACTTAATATGATGCTAATTGCATCCATTGTCCTTCAAACAATGTAATTTCATTTTCTTTATGGCTAAATAAAACTCCATATGTCTGTGTGAGTGTGTGTGTGTGTGTGTGTGTGTGTGTATCTGTATAAATCACATTTGTTTTCTTTGTTCCTCTGTTGGTAGACACTTAGTCTGATTCAATAACTTAGCTATTATGAATAGCTCTGCAATAAATGTGGCTCAGGAAGTACCTGTCCTATCTTGATTTAAGTCTTTGGATATATCCCCAGGGGTGGTAGCTAGGTCATGTGGTAGATCTGTTTTTGTTTTTTTGAAAAACCTTCATAATGATTTCCGTAGTGATTTGAATGACTTATATTTCTCTAACAGTATGTAAGGAAGGAATCTCATTGTTGGTTTTAGTTTCCATTTCTCTAATGGCTAAGAATGTTGAACATTTTTCCATTGGTTACTGGGTACTTGCCATTTTTCTTATATGTGTTTAACTTTTTTTGTCTTTTGTGAATTTCATTCTTCTCTACAACAGAATATTCCATTGTGTAAATGTACCATATTTTCATTATCCACTTATCAGTTAATGGACATTTAGGGTGTTTCCATTTCCTGGATATTGTGAATGAATGAGCAAGTATCTCTGTAGTAGGATATAGAGCCCTTTGGGAATATGCCAGGAGTGGAATAGCTGGGTCATATGGTAGGTCTGTTTCTAACTTTTTGAGGGAAGCCCACATTGATTTCCATAGTGGCTACACCAGGTTGCTCTCCCACCAGCAGTGAATAAGTGTCCCCCTTTCTTCTCATATCCACTCAAACATTTATCAACTTTTTAATTTTTTTTTTGTCTTAGTCATTCTGACTGGGTAAGATGAAATATCAAACTAGTTTTTTTTTTTTTTTTTTTTTTTTTTTGGTCTTTTCGAGAAAACGAGGGTCTCCCTGTCAAGTTCCAGCTGGTCCGTGGAATTCCCATCTGTTAGACAAGCTGCCTTGAACTTACAAAGATCTGCCTGCCTCGCCGCTCCCAAGTGCTAGGATTAAAGGGCGTGCGGCCACCAACGCCTGGGGGCTAGTTTTTTTTTTTTTTTTTTCGATTTCCCTGCCATGGGCTAAGAATGTTCACATTCATTCTAAAAATATTTCCATGCGCATTTGCATGTTCATTGTTTTGAGAAAGCTTCTTTGTCTTAAGTTCCTTACCTGGATTTTTAGTTCACGTCATTTGTTTTCTGAGAGTGTTGAGGTGTCTTTTTGTTTGTTTTTTTTTGGTTTTGTGTGTTTCGTGTGGTGTGTGTGTGTGTGTTGGTGCTGTGTGTTTTGTAATTTTGAGCACAGGGTTTCCCTTTAGTCCCAGCTGGCCTGAAACTTGCTCTGTAGACCAGGGTGGTCTTGAAATCACAGAGATCCACCTGTCTCTGCCTCCTGAGTGCTGGGATTAAAGGCATGCACCACCATGCCAGGTGGTGTTTAGTTTTGTTTTCTTTTTCAGTTCTTTGTGTATTCTGGACACTAAACCTCTGTCAGATGTACAGCTGGTAAAGATATTTTTTCCCAGTCTGTAGGCTGCCTCTTGATTTTGGCATCCTTTGCTGCACAGAAGATGTTTACTTTCCTGAGGTCTCATTTTTTTCAGTTGTTGGTCTTAATGCCTTCATTATATGAGTCCTGTTTGGAAAATCCTTCTTATGTGTATAGTTCCAATATATTCCCTACTTTCTCCTCTAACAGATTTAGGCATCAGGATTGCTACCTGGAGGGATCTTTAGTGGGGTCCTCAGGCAGCAGGGCTGGTGTGCATCAAGGCTATACATCTATTTTTAATGTTGTGCTACTGTAGATATTTAGATACTTCATAATAGCATGTATCATCCTTCAATTAAGTCATTTGAATATTTCATCTTCATTAAAAAATATTTTATGCTTTTAAAATATATTTTTATTTTATGTGTATGAGTGTATTGCCTGCACCCTTGTAAGTGCATTTGGGGGTCAAGGGGATGTTGAATTCCCTGGAATTAGAGTTAAGGACCATTGTTAGCCACTATGTGGGTGCTGAGACTCAAACTCAGATCCTCTGCAAGAATAGCTAGGCCTCAGCCGGGCTCTTAACCACTGAGCACTCACTCCATTCCCCTCCTCTTTATTCTTAAGAGAATTATAATAGAAACTTTTGGAAAAAGAGATAGAAGTATTTATGGAAACTTTGAAGAAAAAAAAAGTAAAAGATGTGGGGGATGCTAATTCTGGGTATGAATATGGTCAAAGTACATGACATACCTGTTTAGAACTGTCTCATGAGATCCATCATTATCTACAGTGAATATATGCTCATAAAAAAGGCATCCACTATTCCCTGAACTGTTTGTGCAGACAGTGGTGTTTTGTGTCAAACTTCATGTTAGGGTCATCTGTTTCTACAAACATGCTTAACTCTAACAAAAAAAGACAACTCCCAAAAGATTTTTGATCAAATATTTTCATATACTGCGGATTTTAAAAATAGTAGAGAATGATTTTTAAGATAGTGAGTCTCAGGCAAACAGAAAAAAAACACCCTAATTAATATTTTTGTGCATGCAGTAGACTGACAGGGAGAAGTGCTTCTTGTATTTACTACATAGTGATTATACTCTTCCTTATGGAAATTTCTTAATGTTTTCCTTTTTTTAAATCTACCTTTTATCCCCCCACTTTCTCTTCCCCCTTAGTTTTCTAGTCCCTATCTTTTATATTCTGAGTCTATTCCAACACATTGTTTACAACAATTTTTTTTTAATTTAAAGTGTGTTAAAATAATTGTAAGTGGGAATTTAAATTCAAGTTATTTGATTGTATAATTACATATGCCAAAAGTGTTTTATGTGCATTGAAGCTGGAATCTTTTTTCCTTTTTCCATTTTTCACATGTGTGGTATGCAGTTCTGTGTGTGTATATATTTTTGCATGTGTGTGGTCATATGTGTGTGCAGTCATAGGTGCATGTGGAGGATCAAGGTTGATGTCAAGAATCATTCTAGATTGCTCTTCTAACTCATTCTTTAAGGCTGGGTCTCTGAATCATACCCAAGCTTGCTTATTTGGCTGGTCTTGTTTCGCAGCTCATTCTAGGTATCCACTGTCTCAGCCTTCCAAGGCAGGGCTGGAATTACAAGTCAGCCACCATGCCTACCCAGCGTTTAAGTGAATTGGTAAGCAGCTGAACTCGGGTCCTCAGGTTTGCCCAACAAGCGCTTTAACTGCTGAGATATCTCCACAGTCCCAAAACTGAAAACTCCTAAAAATAACTGTATTCATACTAGATAAAATGAAGGATTTTTAAAATAATCTTTGAATAGAACCCTGATACTACAACACCTAAAAAGCCATATAAGGAAGACTGACAAATTTGACCAGGCTGAAAGAAAAATCTTCGTATGTAAAAATTCTGTAAAATTCATGTAGAAAATTAAACCGGGAACAATATTTATACCAATGGAACAACTTGTCTACTGTGTCTAAAATGCTATGAAGATTTACTTATATAGTAAATAGATTTGATTAATAAGAGTAAGAATTTATCAGAAGTTAGGAAAATTATGTAAAACAGTTCACAGAAATCATTCATCCCTTTATTTGTTCAGAGAGAGGATTTGGGTGTGTAGCCTAGACTAGCCTGAGATGTGTGCTCTTCCTACCACAGCCTTCCAAGTGCTAGCATTACAGGTACATGTCACAATGCCCAGCTATAAAATATCTTTGAAACATAAAAGAACCTGGTATCAATTTTACATGCCATTCTTTTTTAAAATGTAAATTAAAATTGTATATTAAGATTGCTCAGATTTTGAAAGATAAAAATATTTGATAATATACATTTTTCATGAAGGACATGTAAAGAAAGCATCCATGCTTTGACAGTTATGTGTCAAAACTTCCAAATCATATTCCTTAATGTGCTATTTATACTTATAGGATTTTGTCCTGGTGATATGCTTAGCTTATGTACATAAGTTTCTCAGATTTGGTTTTTAATCTCAGAATTTCCTATAGCACAAAAATGAAATAAAAACAGAAGACAGAGCCTAAATACCTACTAGTGAAGAACTTGTAAAATTTCGAAGTCATCATATGATGGGAGTGTTATGTAGTCATAGAACAAACTGATAATCTTAAAGTACTGTTAATTATACAGAAAAGCAAATTGAAGAATTTGCATGTATTCAACACAGGTTCTCAACCTGCTTTCCAACAGTATTAAAAAAAACATTTTTTCTCTTTTTTTGCCAATCTGATGAAATAGTGTTTTATTTTTCAATTTGATTTGCTGTGGATGAGCTTCAGCAGCCCTTTGTACTTTGACATTTCCAGTTTTATGGGGTAGACTGCTTCTCCATAATATTTATGACTTTGATTGTTTTCATCTATTTAAAAAATATATTATTTTTATTTTATGTCTATGAGTGTATTGCCTCCATGTAGGTAGGTGCACCTGTGTTGTGCAATGCCTGTGGAGCTCAGAAGAGGGTGTCAGATCTCCTGGAACTGGATTTACAGACTGTTGTTAGCTGCCATGTAGGTGTTTGGAACCGAACCTGGATCTTCTGCAAGAGCAGCCAGTGCTCTTAACAAGTGAGCCATCTCTCCAGCCTCCATTTTCATCCTTTTAAAAAACTTCTTTGACCAAAAGTCTTAAAGTTCATGATAATGAAGAGTGTTGCATTAAGTTCTTTATTTAACATATTCAGACTGTGGTCTGAATGTTTGTGTTTCTGTCCCTGCAACTTATATACTGAAATAATCATCTTTGTGATGTTAGGAGAATAGGATACAGGAAGGTGATCAGGTTGTGAGGTCAGTGCTCTTATCTATGGGATTAGTGCCCTCATTAAAGAGGCCCCAGAGACTTGCGTTGAGTCTTCTGTTCTCCAAAGGCATGGAAGACACTCTCTGTGAATTAGTATATAAAAGCCCCTAACAGTCTAGAAACAACTGTATCCTAGAACTCACAGCTTAAAAAATTGTCAGAAATAAAATTTTACCATTTACAGTCCACCTCGTTTATGGCATTTTATTACACTAAGCCACACAGCCTAAGCCACCTTCTTGCTCAGTATGTTATTTTGCTCTCCTTTGAAAATTGAGGCATCATAAGTATCTCACCTTTTACTGACCTGTTTTCATAAGTCCCGCCCACTACTCTTCAAAACATTCTCTAATGAACTATATGTCTTTATACCTGTGTTAAGTTTTGTTTCTGTTTCAAAAGTTAGTCCTCTTCCCCATACTTTCTTGGCCTTGTCACCTACTTCCTCCTTTGTGCCTTTAGTTCATGGTTTACCCATCTTAATTCTCTTGTGTTTTCTATTTCCTTATCTTCACTGACTCTATTTCTCCAGCCAAATGTTCTACTGTCAGATTTCTTCATTCTAAAAAGCTTACCCCTCATCTCCAAGTAACCCTCTAGTTTTCACATACTTGTCTTCTCCAGAGAATAGTTACACTGGGTCTTTTTAATTCCCTTTTTAATTCTCTCTTTATTCATTAACTTCTCAGGCCAAATACATACTGTTGGCCCCACATACAGAAAACTCCACTCAGAAGCCACAGTGACCTCCAAGGTAACTTTGAGTAACGCTGTCATGTTTGGCAAGCCCAAAGTCTAGTCTTAATTATTTTTCTGCTGTATTTTATATATTGTTTTCTCTCTGTTTGAAATTGTCTGCTTTGACTCTGGTATAGTAGCTTGCTGTGGGATCCCATGCTACTTTCTGAACATCACTTTTCAGTGTCTTTCTTGGGGTTTTCTTCCACTGTTTGTGGAAGAAACAAACTTGGTCTTTGTCTTTCCTTCAATACATTCCTATCCACTCTCCTAGACTCATTTATTGAGTCTTCATTACTCTCAAATCTGTTTTATCTCTTGGACATCCCACTTAAGTACCCAAATACAGGCTAGGAAGATTTATTGTTGAAATGTCATTACTTACTCCATCCACAAGTATCCATAAACTTAAAACCTGACTTGCATATAATTTTTTCATGTTGTTTTTGCTTTTGGACTGCTTGTTTCTTTTTACTTAAATAATTGAATTTTTGAGAATTTCATGCAGTATATTTTGATCATATTTAGAACCCTTCCCCTATTTGCAGCCTACCCTTTACTAACACCCACCCAGTTTTATAACTTCTATTAATTTTTTAAGGCCTATCGTGTCTAATTTGTATTCCCCAAATGTACTTTAGTGTAATTCCATCCCCTGAAGCCTGGTCAACCTTACCTAGCATCACACCCTTAAATAGCACTGACTCTTCCTCTACCAGCAACTATCAGTTGCCAATAGTTCCCCACCTTGCGTTGGGGCTTCTTACTTATCTGCCCCCTTCTTTACTAGAAAACTTCCTTGAGTTTGCATTGGTCTTGTGCGTGCTGTCCCAATTACTGTGAATTCATATGAGTAACTGCTCTGCTGTCTGGAAAAAAGTTTCCTTGTAGTCATCTTACGAACTCTGGCTCTTAAAATCTTGCCACTCCTTCTTCCACAGTGATCCCCAAGTTGGGAGGAGAGGGTGTGATATCGGTGTCCCATTTAGGATTGAGCACTCCTCAGTCTCTTATTCACTGTACATTAACTAATTGAGGGTCTCTTTTAATTACTTTGGGCTACAAGAAGTTGTTTTTCTGTTGAGAGTTGAGAGATGCATTAATCTATGAATATAAAAAGTTGTCAAGGGTAGGTATAATACTATGTTCATTTATCAGAATAATAGTAGTAGGTTCTCCCTTATGTCCTGTGACCTGTCTAGCCACAGATTCCTAGGCATGATATTAATGTCAGGTATGGGGTCTATCCTGTGAAAGTGGTTGGTTAGTCATTGTTGTAGTTTGTCTTCCATTGCTATGACAAAACACTCTGACCAACACCAACTTGGGGAGGAAAGGGTTTATTCAGCTCACATCTCCTGGGTCACAGTTCATCACTTAGGGAGCCCAAGGCAGTAACTCAGGGCAGGAACCTGGAGGCAGGAGCTGAAGCACAAGCCATGGAGGACTGCTGTTCACTGGCTTGCTCCTGGCTTGCTCTCTGGCTCATGCCCAGCCTGCCTTCTTATACTGTCACTGCTCAACAATCAAGACAACACTCCACAGATGTGGCCACAGGCCAATCCAATGGAGCCAATTCCCCAACTGAGGCTCCCTCAGCCCAGGTGTGTCAAGTTGACACTAAAGCTATCCAGCACAGTCATATAACATATGTAGCACTTCAAGCTCTACAAAATATAGTCGGTGGAGATGAGGATTTGAGGTCCGTAACAACTTAATTTCTGTTTATTCCACTACTGGCATATGTAGTATTTTCAGCAATATGGTCTTACTCTCAAATTCTGGCAGGTAACCAAAAAAGGGGCAATACCCAATATTTTTGGAGGGTCTTTTTGAACCCCTAATCAGTACTTCAAAAGAGAGAGTCCTATTCCTGGCATTGAGTTTCTTGTTTGCTAGTTTATGATATCTGGTACAGGCAGTCTTTTTTTTTGGGGGGGGGGCTTTTTGAGACAGGGTCTCCCTGCAGCCCCAGCTGTCCTAGAAATCACCTTGTAGACCAGGCTGGCCTTGAACTCACAGAGATCCACCTGCCTCTGCCTCCTGAGTGCTGGGATTAAAGGTGCGCACCACCATGCCCGGCCAGGCAGTCTTTTTACATTGTATATGTATATATGTTAAGAAGCCTCTATAGTGATGCAAGTTTTTCAGAAGTCCTTTATTGTTATTCTTTTCCATATTCCTTCCTCTGCCTTACCCTCCCCTTTCTCCACCCCATTGAACATTCCTACTCCCTTACTCCCCTTTCCCCCTTTATATCACTGCACTCATTTCTCTTTGCATAAAACCTGCATCCCCCACGTCTCATTACTGGTTTCTTGACCACTATAGGTCCAATTGAAACAAGCATATCTAAGGCTTCAAAATTAGTATCCACTTATGAGAGAGAATATTCAACATTTGTCTTTCTGGGTCTGGGTTACCTCACTCAAGAAGATTGTTTGCAATTCCATCCATTTACCTGTGAATTTCATGACTTCATTTTCATAACCACTGAATAATAGTCCCATATGTAAGTGTACCATATTTTCATTATCTATTCATCAGTTGATGGACATCTAGGTTGTTTCCATTTCCTGGCTCTTGTGAATAGAGCAGCAGGGAACATTGATAAACCGGTATCTCTCTGTAGTAGGACATAGAGTTCTCTGGGTATATGCCCAAGAATGATATGTTTGGATCATGTAGTAGATCTATTTTTACTTTTTTTTTTTTTTTTTTTTTTTTTTTTGACGAATTGCTATGTTGGTTTCCATAGCGGCTACACGACTTTGCCTCCTATCAGGAGTGAATAAGGGTTCTCCTTTCTCCACATTCTCGCCAGCATTTCTCATTGTTTGCTTTTTGAATCTTAGCCATTCTGTCAGGGGTAAGATGAAATTTCTTTGTTGTTTTAATTTGCATTTCCCTAATAGATAAAGGCATTGCACTTTTTTAAATAAATCTTTTTTTTTCATTTTTATTTATTTATGTGTATGAATGTACTGTCTGCATGTAGGTTTGTGCATCCGTGTTGTGCAATGCCATGGAGGTCATAAGAGGGTGTTGGATTCCCCTGGAACTGGAGTTCTCCAGCAATTGGAGTTACGGATGGTTCTCAGCCGCCATGTGGGTGCTGGGGATCGAACCCGGGTCCTCTGCAAGAGCAGTTGGTGCTCTTAGCTGCTAGGCCATCTCTCCTGCCCCAAAGGCATTGAACTTTTAAAAAATATTTATCAGCTGATTGTGTTTCACCTTTTGAAACCTCTCTGTTTAATTCCTTGCCCCAATTATTAATTGGGTTGGTTGGTATTTTTGATTATTAGATTTTGCTAGTTTTTTTTTATATATTCTAGATACTAGCTCTCTGTCAGATGTATAGCTATTAAAGATTGTTCCCTTTTGTAGCTTGTCTCTTCAGTAGATTGATATTCTTTGATGTACTGAAAGCTTTTCAATTCCATGAATTTCCATTTGTCAGTTGTTGATCTTAGTGACTGCACTATTGGGATCCTGTTCAGAAAGTCCTTATAAGTTCCAATGTGTTCCCTGCTTTCTTCTCTATCAGATTCAGAGTATCACATTTTATGGTAAGGTCCTTGATTCATTTGGAGTTGAGTTTTGTGGAGGGAGTGAGATACAGATCTGGTTTCATTCCTCTACATACAGGTTTCCAGCTTGACCATCATCATTTTTTGAATAAGTTGTCTTTCCACCAATATCCATTTGTGACCTCTTTGTCAAAAATCAGGTGACACTAAGTACATGGACTTAAATCTAAGTCCTCAGTTCTATCGCATTGATTGATGTGTCTGTTTTTATGCCTGTACCATGTAGTTTTTATTACTGGAACTCTATAGTATAACTTGAAATCAGAGATGCTGATACCCCCAGTAGTGTTTTTGTTGTTCAGGATTGTTTTGGCTATCCTGTGTCTTTTGTGTTTCCATATGAAATTTGAGATAATTTTTCCGGTTTCTGTGAAGAATTGTGTTTGAACTTCAATGAAGATTGTGTTGAATGTGTAGATTTCTTTCAGTAGAATGGCCTTTTTCACAATATTAATCCTGCTAATCCATGAGCATGGGAGTTATTTCCATCTTTTGATATCTTCTTCCTTTTCTTTCCTAGTGTTTTACATTTTCATTGTGCACTTCTTTCACTTCCTTGGAAAGATTTATTCTAACCTCTGTGGGTTTTGCAGCTGCCATGAATGGGATTGCTTCCCTAGTCTTTCTCAGTATGGTGTTGATGATGCATAAGAAGGCTGCTGATTTTTGTGTTTATTTTGTATGCTGCTGCTTTGCTGTATACAATTTTCAGCTCTAGTAGTTTTCTGGTGGAGTCTTTAGTCTTTGATGTATAGAATCATATCATCTACAAAGAGGGTTACTTGGATTTTTTTTTCCTTTCTAATTTGTATCCCCTGTATCTTCTTCACTTGTCTTACTGCTCTAGCTGAAATATTAAGCCCTATATCAAACAGGAATGGAGATAGTGGATATCCTTTTCTCATCCCTGACTTTAGTATAAATACTTTGAGTTCTTCTCTGTTTAGCATAATGTTGGCCATGGGCTTGTTCCATGTTGCCTTTAGTATGTTGAAATATGTCCCTGTATCCCTAGATTCTCCATGACTTTTATCATGAATTGGTGTTGGATTTTGTCAAATGCATTTTCTGCATCTAATGAGGTAATCATGTGGCTTCTGTCCTTGTTTGTGTGGTGGGTTACACTTATTGATTTAAATATGTTCGTTCCTGCATGTATAGGATGAAGCCAACTTGATCATGGTACATAATCTTTTTGATGTGTTCTTGAATTGGGTTTACAACTCTATTTATTGAATTTTTTACATCTGTGTTCATCAGAAAGATTGGTCTGTAATTTTCCTTTTTGTTGGCCCTTTGTCTGGTTTTGGTATCAGGACAATACTAGTTTCAAAAATATATCATTGAGGAAATAATGCAGAGAGAACAGGAAATCTATAAAAAGTGTAGCATAATATGTATGCAAGCACAGACATTCTTTGGGACTACCAGAAGATAAAGGAAAGGATGAAAGAATATAATGGAGAAATTAAATGAGAAAAACTTTGCCAAGAATGGGTTATAAGAGAATTCAGCTTACTACAGCCTGCAGGTTGGATTCAGCTTGCAATCTGTGAATAAAGTTTTATAGGAAGTATTAGATAAAGCTTAAGAAGCATTATGTTTGTGGGTTCATGAAAGGAGCTGGCACATAACTGTCCTTCAGGAATTAGCTTTATTATGAGGAAGGGCCATGAGACCATGATCAAGGCCTGAGGCTAAAGAACATGAAAAATGAACTGTACAATACATTAAAAATCAGGGCCTTAGGGAAAGAGAGGGCTTTCCTTTAAAACCTTGAGAAAAGCTTTATTTAAAAGGATAGCTTGAAGTAAAAGTAAGAGAAAAAACCTTCATGGACATGATGATAGGGGGCAGGGGCAGGCACCCAGAAAAGAGAGCTCTCAGAAAATTTCCCTAACAAAGTATATATCTATCTGATTTTTACAGGTTGTCTTGAGGCTGGTGGGAAGTTTTACACCATGTGATTTAGTATTAGTCTGGGATACCTACATGATAAAGTGGAATGGGGGAGCCAGGTACTGGGTAGGACCATAAATTAGGAGCTACAAAAACAAGAGAACAGGTACTAGGGAGAGAGCTATAGGAGGGGACATAGGCTGATATCTTCAGACCATGTGAACTGGCCTCTTAGAATGACCAGTAGCTTAAAGGGGATCCATAACCTAACAAGACCATGCCACATTAATTAAGCAATCTTAAGTTTAAGGACACTTTCACTAGAATAACTTTCCACACAAAGAATTAGAAATCAGAAAAAAAAGGTTAAGAGAAGTATAAAACCAGAGGTCAGGGGAATGATTGCCTTGTAAAAGGGAATAGGTTGGGCAAACTAGGATAGGAATAAGAACCAGTCATCTTGACTCTTTGTTGAGGCTTTTATTGGAAAGTACATGAATTGGGTCCTGCCTAAGTTGACATGACCTTTGGATATAAAAACTGTTACCCACCACTTTGGGCCAAATGAGGAAGAAATAGCTAAGCACATTCTATTATAACTGTTTTCTTTTGCTTTTTTATTGATGATTTGTGTAGTTTATACATTATATTTCAGTCCAATTTAGACACATTCTCCTCTCCCTCTCCCTACCCCCCACCCAACCCCAGTTCATGCCTTCTGCCATACATGTCTTGCATCTCTCTCTCTCAGTCTTTCCAAAGTTTTTCACTGCAGAAGCTTGTTTTGGGCAGAATTTAACTGTATCAGTCAGTTCTTTGATCCAGTCTTGTTGTTGTTGTTGTTGTTATTGTTGTTGTTGTATTATAGCTGTTTTTAACTTCATTGTCCTTTGTTGCCCCAAACCCAGGGAGGATGTTTGAGATAGGAAATAGCTAATCAGTATTTCTTTAATCATAGCACTAGGGAGGAAGAGACAGATGGGGCTACAGGGAGACGCTGTCTCAAAAAGACCAAAAAATTTATTTTATGTGTACAAGTGTTTTGCTTGCATGTATCTAAGTGCACCAGGTGTGTTCGGTGCCTGTAGAGGCCAGAGAGTGTTGGATCCCCTGGATCTGCGGTCATAGGTAATTGTTAGCCACTATGTGGGTGCTGGGAGTTAAACTGGTCTCTGAGAGAACAGCCAGTTGTTCTGAGGAACCATTTCTCCAGCCCCAAAATTTTAATATTTCCTTTTCTTTTTCTTATAAGACAGGTTTGTACTATGTAGCATTGGCTGCAACTTGTTCTGTAGATAAGGCTGGCCTCAAACTCACAGAGATCTGCCTGCCTCTACCTCCTGAGCACTGAGATAGATTTAAGGACATGTGCAACCATATCACTCTTCATTCTTTTTTTGTTTTTTAATATTTTTTGTTCTTAAACTTTTTCATAGATCATATCTCAATTCAATTTAGACTCATTTTCATTTCCATGCCCCTCACCCCACCTGAGTTCATGCATTCTGCCATATATGTATTTCATCTTTTTCTGAGTCTTTCCAGGGTTTTTTTCAATGCAGAGGATTATTGTTTTGGGGAGAACTTCACTGTTTCATTCCGTTTCTTTTTCTTTTTTTTTTTTTTTTTAAATTAGTTTTTATTGATGCTTTGTGCATTTCATACATTTTTCCATTCAGCTTCCAGGTTATTTCCTTTCCCTCCCCCCCACCCCACCCCATCCAGATCATGCATTCTGCCATAACTGTCCTGCATCTTTCTCTGTTTTTTTTTTTTTCATTTTTAGCTAAGTGATACATCCATTGCGTACAAGCAATCCTTCATGCAAAACCCTATCTGCAGGCTGTTTGGCCCAAACACCTACAGCCCCACCATCCCATTGGGGGGTGACAGTTGTTTGTTAATAAGTTGATCAAATGAGTGTCAGGACAAATTGCCTGTAGTTTCACCATTCACCCCCATCGCAGCTTCTTCTAAATTCTAACCACGCCCCCTCTTCTGCAGTTGTTCCCTAGGCTTAGAAAAGGGGTCACACGGTGGATGAGAGGTAAAACAGTCCCATCTCTCTGGGAAGCCTGTTGACTTGGACTCCTGGGTCAAATTCTGGCTGTTTCCTTTCATGGGCTGACTTTGTCCACGTAATACCCTTTCGATCCTACTAATGAAGAAAAACCAATTAAAGATATATAGGTATTTAAGCAGCACTACATAGTTTATGGTGGTTACTTTAGCATCTGACACATGTTTGATATGGTTAATCCATGAATTACCAGATTTTCACCCTGTTAATATGACAGGGTCTTATGTGGCTTATAACATCTCCTAACCTGTAGAGAATATAAGGCTTTGGCATCAGCCCCATGGTTATTTCTCCAAGGGGAGAGCCAATAGCCATAGATTTGGGATATACAGGCACAATGCTCCTCTGCCTGCGCACAGTATTTCCAGGCAGGTGAGGTGTAGCTGGTTGCATGACAGTGAGTTTGCTTGAACTCAGGGAAGGAACCCATATTTGCTTCATGGTTTAGTGGCCTTTGTAACACTCTCTTGCATCACAGAGGCCATCTGTACACTTGCATGTTTGGTCTCAATACATCCCTCCCATGTTAACGTCGGTCTTGGCAGCAGGGTCTTAGTGCCTCTCCTCCTGTAGGTATCCCAACTTAGAGGCAAGGAGCCTTACCTTTTGTGGGGCCTTGGATCCTGGCCAACATCCACCTGGTAGTAAACATTTATCCATTGCTGATGTAGAGCTCCTGTATTATATTATTTTGCCTAGTGCATAGCCTAGGACTTTAGTATTATTTTGGTTCTGAACAGAGGAGATAAATCCTTCTCACAGTTCCATGTCTAACTAGGTCAATTAAAGGAAGCAGTTTTACCCGGTTTATAAGAGATTACCCTCTACATGATAGTTGTCTCCAATTGTACAGTTGGGATACGACCTCATCAATTAGTCATATTTCTCCTTGTTCTTATGGGTGGAACGGCAAGGAAGCCTCTCATATCAGAACCTTTGTTCTGGCACCTAGAAGGTAAGTTTCATTAGGACTCACTATAAACTAGTTTACATTGTAGGATCCAAGAGTGGGTTCGATGTAGATTGCCGTTTCTTTTTTTTTATGTTATGAGTGTATCAAGCCCAAGAGGTCAGAGGAGGGCAATGAGATCCACTTGGACAACTGGATGTTAACCGATGTTTCTTAGCTGCCACTGTGTTGTGTTGGATCGAACCTGGGGTCCTCTGCAAGAGCGTTGGCGTATCTTAACTACTGAGCCATCTCTCCAGCCAGGGTTTATGTTTTCCCTTGCTTCTTTGTTGCTGTTCCCTCCGAACTTGTAAATTGCCATATATGTTATATATATTATATATATATATATATATATAATATATATATCTATTATGCATGTGCAGTACAAGCAACCTCTCCAGCATCATTTGTTTTCTTGACCCTAGCCAGTCTTATTAGAGATAATCTCTTAAAGTGGTTTTAATTTGCATTTCCTTAATTATTAGCTATGTTGAACACTTTTTAAGATATTTTACAGCCATCTCTATTTCCTCACTTGTGAAATCTCTGTTCAGCTCTTTACTCCATCTTTTGAATAAGTCATTTGATTTCTTACTTATTTTTTTTGTTTTGTATTGTTTTTATTTTTAATTTTTAATTTTTATTGAGTGCATTTCATACAACATTTAATCAAATTTAGGCTCGTTCCCCCATCCATGCCCACCCCTCATGCCCCCCTGCCCCACGTCAGAGCTCATGGATTCTGTCATACACATCTAGCATTTTAACTATGATATGGCATGGGGAGTTTCTTTTTTGGTCTTGTCTATTTGGTGTTCTATGTGCTTCTTGTATTTGTATGGGTTTGTCGTTTTTTAGTTTGGGGAAATTTTCATCTATTATTCTGTTGAAGATCTGATCAATACCATTCTCTTGGGATTCTTCTCCTTCCTCTATCCCTATGATGCAGAGGTTTGATCTTTTCATAGTGTCCCATGTTTCTTGTTTGTTCCATTCTTGTGTATTTTTAAATTTTTCATAGTCTTTACTTGAGCTTTTTAATTGTTCTGTGTTATCTTCCAGGTCTGATATTCTTTTTTCTGCTTCCTCCATTCTACTTCTGAGGCTTTTTCCCATTCTTTCCTCTTGATTGCATGAGTGTTCGATTTCCTTTTATTTTGCCTTGTGTTTTCTTTACTATTTCCACTTCCTTTTGGAGCTTCTCAATCTTTTCTTGTAGTTCTTTGCTTTGCTGGTTGGTTTCCTTTTTTATTTCATCATGGGATCTTTTCAGCGTTTCCACTTCCTTCTTGAGTTTGTCATTTTCTCCCTCTAGTTCTTTCTGGAGTTTGTCATTTTCTCCTTTTTGTTCTTTCCAAAGATTATCATTCTTTCCCTCTAGGTCTTTTCTGAGTTTTTCATTCTCTCCCCTTAGTTCCATGATTTCTTTGAATATATCTGTGATTGTTATACAATCTGTATCCAACGCTACCTTGTTGTGGTAATCCTTCCTATGTTCAGTAAACTTTAGTGTGGAATTATTCTGTGCTTTTCCCATGTTGTTCTTTCTTTGTGCTCTTGGCCTGTGGGTTTCCTTTTGCCTGTATTCCGATGTGAATCACAAATGCCTCCTCACCATGTTGAAGGATCACTTTCTCTGATTTCTTCTCTTTATTTATGGGGTATTGGCTTGTCTAGCTTTCAGGCTTTTAATTTTGGTTATATATTGGGAGGTATAGCTCACTCTTCCCTTTCTATTCTGCAAGAACTGGGTAGGTAACAGCTGTTTTGACACCCTCTGAGCCTGTGTTACCTCTGCTGCTGCCAGCCAGTTCCTCTAGGTTGGTTGTAGGTCTTACTGAACACTCCTTCTGGAATTCCGGTTGGGGGGGTGGGGATGGATTGACCGGACCCTGCAGCTCAGCTGGTCTGGGCCAGGCAGCTGCTCTGTGCCAGGTGGGCCTAGCCTCTCTTTCCCACAATCCCCTACCAGATGAGGTACAGTCCCTTCAGCTCAGCTAGTGTGGGCCACCTCTTCATTCATTTTTTTTTTAATTTATGTGTATGAATGTACTGTCTGCATGTAGGTTTGTGCACCCCGTGTCATGCAATGCCATGGAGGTCAGAAGAGGGCGTTGGATTCCCCTGGAACTGGAGTTAAAGAAGGTTCTTAGCCGCTATGTGGGTGCTGTGGATCGACCTGGGGTCCTCTGCAAGAGCAGTCTTAACCACTAGGCCATCTCTCCAGCCCCTTTTCATTCATTTTGAACAAAGCAGCAACAAACAGGTTTTGAGTCTTGCTTGGTTTAAAAATTATTTTTGCTTTTGCTTTTATTTTTAATTAGCTTACAAATACTATTTGCTTATTATTTATTCAGACATGTTTCAATTTGGTTGATTCTCTCTTCCCTGTGCTCATTGGCCATCTCACATTTCCTGTCATAACCTCCTGTCCCCATTATTCTCTCTTCTCACATAATTCTTAACCTCTTTTTTCTTGTATCATCTACTGTCTGGGTCTGTATCCATACTTGCTCCTACCTATGAGAGACAACATGTAGTGTTTTTCTTTCTGAGCCTCACTTAAAATAATATTTTCCAGTTCTCTCCAGAACTTTATTTAAAGCATTTGGAAGATTTATTTATTTATTTTAATTTTATGCGTATGAGTGTTTTTATGCATGTATGTAAGTATACTTATGTTGTACAATGCCCAAGGAGGCCAAAAGAAGGTATCACATCCCATGGAACTGCAGTTAAGGATGGTTGTCAGCCACCATGTGGGTGCTGGGACACAAACCTGGGTCCTCTGGAAAAGCACCCAGTGCTTTTAGTCACCGAGCCACCTTAACCTAGCCTCCTATTTGAAAGTTTTAAGTTGCTTTTTTTGAGAACTTGGCATCCATTCCAAATGCCCTAATTCTTTGTCTACCCTAACATTAGGATGTACCTACAGAGCTTAAAATGCTTTTCAGGAAAAGTTTGCAGATCCTTGGATTGTAGAACTTTAAATATAAGAATGGGTTTACTGACATGGTTTTATTCATCTATGTAAGAAACACTAAACTGACTGTTAGGATATTATTGCTGGGAACAGAAAGTGATGGGTTTAAATCCGTTGAGGTGGCAGAATCTGAATTCGATGGCTGATTATGGATAGTGGAAAAGGGAGTCATGGGTCGGGAGAGATAGCCTAGCAGTTAAGAGCGCCGACTGCTCTTGCAGATGACCCGGGTTTGATCCCCAGTACCCCACATGGCAGCTGAGAACCGTCTGTAACTCCAATTCCAGGAGAACTCCAGTTCCAGGGGAATCTGAGACCCTCTTCTGACCTCCGCGGCATGGCATTGCACGACACGGGTGCACAAACCTGCATGCAGACAGTACATTCATACACATAGAAAATAAATTAATAAAATTAATAAAAAAAGAATGGCTGAATTCTAGCTTGGGCAGCTGGTTGTATGGCTGCTGGTGGTTTTTGTTTAAGTGCAGAAATAAAGAAAAGTCTTTAGGTTATTTGGGGAAAAATGTTATGCTAAGCAAGGGAGTAGTTCCTAATTAGGAATTAAATCTCAATCGCCATTCGTTACAGGAATTCAGGAGACAGATTTCATCTGGAGGTAATAGATTTGACAGTATTTATTGATTGCTAGGTCCATGAGCATCTGTGCAATGCATGATGGAGAAAGTAGGGAGTGAGGACCACACTGGCTTGGCAAAACCTATCTGGAAAGTGCCATCATGCTGTGGTGTTAAGGGAGAGGAGGTAACAAAAGAAGAATCCACAGAGATTATTAAGAAACAGTTATAGAAGTAGGAGAATAAAGAATGAAAGGTATGTCAGAGATTAATGGAAAGAATGATGGACAAGGAAGACAAAATATGTAAGACGATAATAAAAAACTGTCTTTTAGGGATGGCCAGCAGAAACAGTGATGATTTTACAGTAAGATCAATTTCAGTGGCATAGAGGTCAGGTCTTATCACACCAAGGTAAGCTGTGAATGAGAGAAAATAATGTGAAGATATCTATCCTCCTGACCCAAATTTCTGTTGCCAACCCCAGGATTTTTAAACTGGCTATTATTTTATCACCTCTACTTGAGTTTCTACCAGACTTTTCAGAGTTAATATTTCCTCCAATTAAATGTTTGATTTCTGTTTTCTGTACACATAAAACCATTGCTGTTTCTGGTCTGTTGTTTTCTACCTTAGTAAAGAGGATCTCTATGCCTTTTGTGCAAGCCAGAATCCTGAGACTCTTTGATACTTAATCCTTTATCTTACTTGACGAAAAGTCTATATTGAAAATATATCTTGGCGCTAGAGAGATGGCCTAGCAGTTAAGAGCGCTGATTGCTCTTGCAGAGGACCGGGGTTCGATCCCCAGCACTCACATGGAGGCTGAAAACCATCTTTATCTCCAGTTCCAGGGGAATCTGACGCCCTCTTCTGACCTCTGCGGCCTTGCATGATATGGGTGCACAGACCTACATGCAGACAGTACATTCATACACATACAAGAATAAATAAAATAAAATAAAATAAAATAAGAAAATATATCTTAAACTCCACTAGGTCTTACACTTGGCACAGCTCATATCCTAAACCAGACCACATCACATCCTGCCTGTCCTCTTGCCATACCTCTCACCTGGTCTATCTGTATCTAGCATTGCCCTCTCTGGCTATTTTTTTTTTCCTAAGAAGCCATAGTGGTAATTTTTCGCAGTAGATTATGTTCCTGTCATTCTTTTTTTGTAATTTTATTTATTTCTGTATGTGTATGAATGTACTGTCTGCATGCAGGTGTGTGCACCCGCGTCGTGCAATGCCGCGGAAGTCAGAAGAGGGTGTTGGATTCCCCTGGAACTGGAGTTCTCCTGGAATTGGAGTTTCAGACGGTTCTTGGCCACCATGTGGGTGCTGGGGATCCAACCCAGGTCCTCTGCAAGAGCAGTCGGCACTCTTAACCACTAGGCCATCTCTCCATCCCATGTTCCTGTCATTCTTATGCTTAATACCTCTAAGTGGCTCTTATTGCATACTACTGTCTTCTGAATGGCAAACTATGGACAGTCAAATGGCAAACTGTGGACAGCTACCTTCTTTCCAAGCTTCCTTGCACCTGCTTGCCTCACAAAACTTTACTGTTGACCCTCTGAAATAAAGGAGGAGAGGGGAGAGTCAGTCATGCTTCCCAACCAGCCAGTTGGCCCTATTGCCACTGGGGGAGGGACTAAGAGTTTAAGTGGAAGAAGCCTGAACGAGATTTTCCCACCATTTTGTACAGCTGCTGGAAAGTCAGGGTCCATGCCTGGATGGAGACTTTCCTGTGGCAGCCTTGGGGGAGAGTGCCCAAATTTCTGTAAGCAGCCCCTTCACCCATTGCTCTGTTAGTAAGCCTAGTTAAAATACTAGATTGCTGAAATTATACCTTGCTTTTTCTGAGGGAACAAGGGAGGAGAGGACTGGACGCTACTCATGCCTCCCAGAAGGAATTTTTGTAACACCCTCCAGCACACCTCATATAAAACCTAGAGTTCTGTAAAGCTCTACCTATCTGGATCTGCCTGCCTTTCTAACCTTGTTTTGAAGGACCCCTGCTCCAAGGTTTTATGCACCCTTAAAATCTGTCTTTAGGAACCATGGTACCTCCAAGTCATGTACGCTATAGGCCTTCCCTGCGACCCCCCTCCTTCCCCCTACCACCTGCTCACTAATCCAGGAACTAGCTAACCACAAAGACCACTGCGTTCTCGGAAATATTTGCTTAACTGATGCTTGAGGAATGTTTTACTAGGTTGCTCCTGCCTGTGTGTTGCCAGCCTGCATGCCGAGATAAGATTTTTATTTTTACTATTACACAACCCTTCCCCCATTTCCCCATATTTTGTGATCTCTGCTTTTAAAAGTTCCCTTTCCCAGTCCCTGGGGGTCAATCTCCTCTGCCCCTGCATGGGTTACGAGCTCGGCCCCAGTGCACTGGTCTCCTCCCGAATAAACCTCGTGTATTTACAGCAAGAACGGTCTCTGGCTGATTTTGTTGGGAGTCATACCATCCCGAGACTTGAGTGAGAGTCACCCCAGGACTTGGGGGGTCTTTCATTTGGGGGCTCGTCCGGGATTGAGACCCCCCCTCAAATCGCCAGAACCCTCTTGGAGGTAAGGCTCCTTCCCTGCCTGTTTGTCTACTGTGTTTTGTCTGATTCTCGGGGGTGCCAAATCTGTTGCTTTCAGTTTACAGTCGTTCCGCGCTCGTGAGAGCAACGAACTCCCATTTCCACTCCATTCCAGAGGAGGAGGGGAGAGTTACCGACAGACGTGTCAGGAAGGTAACCGACTGTGTCACCCTGGAAGACATCCCAGGAGGTCTGAGGGAGGCCCGGGGACGCTTGGAGCCCTCCTGTCCAGGTGCCGACACGGATGTAGAGGCTCTCATAGAATCGAGAGTTTTCACGCCCATTCCGCCGTCTGAGTCTGTTTCTTGGTGTTGGAAATCTCGTGAGAGGCGGGTCCTGGTTTCTGTTTTTATTATATCTTTAAGTGTTTTATTTGTGTTCTGTGTGACCTTGACGATGGGACAGACTGTCAGTACTCCGCTTGGACAGACATTAGACCACTGGACTGAGGTTAAAAAACGAGCCCATAATCTGTCTGTGGAGGTGAAAAACGGACATTGGAAGACTTATTGTTCCTCCAAGTGGCCGTCCTTTGGGGTAGGCTGGCCCCCTGAAGGTTTGCTCAATCTGTTATTTTTGCCATTAAGGAGGTATCTATGTCTTGTGTTTATGGTAACCGTGTGCCAAAGATTCATGTAGCTTGTTATGCATCTAAGTTTGTGTGTGTGTGTGTGTGTTTGTAATTCAGTTATTCTGTTTGTCTCATGTTGGTTCTGTCAAACAAAGTGGCCACTTCAAGTTTCAATCCTTTATGTGCACAGAATCATTTCATTTTGGCATGCCAGACTAGATATGCACGTGCAAAGTTTAAAAATTGATATTTAAAAATGCATTTAAAGGCCTAAAATTTGGATACTGTAGTCATCTAAATTT
>VZQC01006430.1:1475018-1492038 GCA_009823505.1 Rhizomys pruinosus
GTTTCTTCCTCAGCTGAGAGCTGAAGACTTCCTAAATCTGCCAGTAAACTTATCCTTCTGGTTGCTCTGACTTGTGGACCATGCATCCTTAACTCACTTGTCAGATTTATTAACCAGTGGGTAAAATCCATTAAAATCATGGTACTCAGGACAAGGTATGGCCCCATATATGCCCCCCCTGAGGAAAAAGACGATGGAGTCTAAGCTTAGCCTCCCAGTATACAACTCGAGGGAAAAAATGTAAGAGAGGCCCACACTGACTCCATTTTGAGTATAGCCACCATTTTAAGCAATTACTGAAACCTGCCAAATCCAGAAAAAAAGTTGATTGCTCAAAGACAGTTGCTCAAGGCCTCAAGAACAGCTAACTTAAAGATAACTGTTGGTATGAAGAGTGGTTCTCCAAGTCCCCTCAGATGACTACCCTATTTTCCGCCCTGATGGGGCCCCTGATGATTCTATTACTTTTGCTCACTATAGGGCCTTGCATAATCAATAGACTAATTGCTTTTGTTCGCCAGAGAGTAGGTGCTGTGCAGATTTTAATGCTTCGCCAACAATATCAGTGTGTAGAGCATAAAGGGCTTGAAAATAAAAAAATTAAAAAGGTACTCCGAGCTTTAGTTCTATGATTAGAACTATGTCCTAGAGAGAGTGGGGAATGAAGGACCCCTGCTCCAAGGTTTTATGCACCCTTAAAATCTGTCTTTAGGAACCATGGTACCTCCAAGTCATGTACGCTATAGGCCTTCCCCACGACCTCCCTCCTTCCCCCTACCACCTGCTCACTAATCCAGGAACTAGCTAACCACAAAGACCACTGCGTTCTCGGAAATATTTGCTTAACTGATTCTTGAGGAATGTTTTACTAGGTTGTTCCCGCCTGTGTGTTGCCGGCCTGCGTGCCGAGATAAGATTTTTTTTTTTACTATTACACAACCCTTCCCCCATTTCCCCATATCTTGTGATCTCTGCTTTTAAAAGTTCCCTATCCCAGTCCCTGGGGGTCTATCTCCTCTGCCCCTGCATGGGTTACGAGCTCAGCCCCAGTGCACTGGTCTCCTCCCGAATAAACCTCGTGTATTTACAGCAAGAACGGTCTCTGGCTGATTTTGTTGGGAGTCATACCATCCTGAGACTTGAGTGAGAGTCACCCCAGGACTTGGGGGGTCTTTCAGTTTCTTGCTCTACTCACCCCTTAGCCAGCACTTAATCTGATCCACTGGATTTCTTACTTTTCATGGAAAGCATGTAGCTTAACCTTATCTTTACATTTTACATTAGCTATGTCTTTTGCCTGGATAGATTTTTTTCCTCCCTTGTGCTTATAGGACTGGGTCCTTCTGTAAATGTCATTTTTCCTTCAAGTGACTGTCCATACTACCCAGCAGTACGTCATCCATCCTGTTACTCCATTAGATCATCCAGCTTTATTTTCATTAAGGCACTTACTTCTGATGGTAGTTGCTTTGCTTATTATTTTGTTTGTTTCTTTCCTTTTACGAGTACGGAGTGTATATTGCTTAATATTGTACCATTAGTATCTGATACACAGTAGACAGTCATTGTTGATAGTTTGTAGAATATGTGAAGGAATGATGTATTACTCTTGCTATTATTACAGTTTGAGTATGCCCACTGTATTACTTTTCTGCTGCTGTGATAAAACTCAGTGACCAAAGCAAATTATAGAAAGAAGAGTTTATTTGGGCTTACATTTCAGAGGGTTAGAGTCCATAATGTTGGGAGGCATGGCGGCATAGGAGGCCTGAGCAGAAAGCCACTAGAAGCTTTAAGCAAGCATAGAAATGCTTGTTTTGCTGTTTTGTTTATCTGTAATTCTTGGGATTGAAGCTAGGACCTTAGATGTGTTTGGCAAGTGCCCTATGACTAAGCAGTATCCCCAGCCCTACTGGGTTTTTTTTTTTTAATGTTTGGGGTTTTTGTATTTTTTTTGTCTTTTCCAGACAGGGTCTTCTTGTGGCCCCAGATGTCCTGGAACCCACTATGTAGACCAGACTGACCTTGACTCAGAGATCCACCTGCCTCTGCCTCCCAAGTGCTGGGATTAAAGCCTTGGACCACCATGCCCAGCTTTTTTTTTTTTTTTTTGTATTTAAATATCACATCCTTCTTCCCTTTTTGTTGGGTTGTTGGGGAGGGCACTTTTTGAGACAGGGTCTCCCTATAGTCCCAGCTGACCTGAAACTGACCAGTCTGTCCTTAACCTCCCAGATATCTACCTGCCTCTACCTTCCTAGTGTTGGGATTACAGGTGTGCACCACCACACCCAACTAAATATCACATTATTATATGTAAATCTTTTTTTAGTGTCATGGTCCATACCTCTGTATCAAAAGACAGATTAGCAAGAGCAAGTATAACACTTATTTTTCTTCAAGATATACATAAAATAGAAGCCAGAGCAAAGATGCAAAGACACTGGGGTGCTTTCTGATGCTACACTTAGGTTCAACTAGGCAAAGAAAGCCAAGTAGAAATGTGTAGAGAAGAAGTAGGAGTTATGGGAGTTACACTGAGGGCAAAAATCCAGCAAGGCCTGCCTGTCCAGATCCCCCATGACCCTCCATTATAACATTTCTCCACGTATGAGGCAGGACACTCTGAAATCAGTCTGCATTTTATTATAGCCAGCTTCTACACAGAAAAGCAGAGCCCGGTTAAAATAATACTTCTACATTTTGTAGCTGGCTTTGAAGAAGAGGACTTCCAGTTTCTTGCTATGTGAGGAGTGTGAGTTGGCAGGCAGGAGAAAGCCACACAGAAATTTTGCTCTGAGCCTGTGTATGAAACCTTGACTTTGGGGTGTCATTTTCTGGTCTCCACAGAAATGAAAGTGGAAGCTCCAGCTCTTGCTAATCTGCCCTGATGCCCACCTGAATTCAGTGTGGATCATCACACAGACCCCTTTCCTCATTTAAAGAAAATGCTGGTTCAAAGATTAGTACAAAACAAACTGTTCATTGTTGTATATTTGTTAATAGTTGTTTTCTTTTCATTCCTCTTTAATTTTTATTGAGCTTTTATACATTCCATACAATATTTCTTAATCAGGGGCTGGAAAGATGGCCTAGCAGTTAAGAGTGCCTACTGCTCTTGCAGAGGACCTGGGTTTGATCCCCAGCACCCACATGGCGGCAGAGAACCATCTTTACCTCCAGTTCCAGGGGAATCCGATGCCCTCTTCTGACCTCCGTGGCATTGCACGACATGGGTGCACAAACCTACATTCAGACAGTACATTCATACACGTATAAATAAATAAATAATAAATTTAAATTAAAAAATATTTCTTAATCAAATTTAGACCTGTTCCCCATCCATACCCCCCTCACCAGAGTTCATACATTCTGCCACATATTTTAAGTCCCATCTTGCATCTTTTTCTCAGTCTTTTTGTAACATTTTGATACAGAGGTTTACAGTTTTGGTCAGTTCTATGAACAAGTCTTTTTTGTCGTTCCCTTTAATTTTGTATTACTTCAAATTATGTGTGTGCCAGAACACATACACACACACACACACACACACACACACACACACACACACACACATATTCACACTCCACATATAAACCAAAATTATAGAATCTGAAAATAAACTCTAGGCTAATTCCAAAACAAGTTTAGAGTGGAACTTTTCACCAAGGACCCATTTGACAAAGGTTCAACATCCAGAAGTCACTTTTTTTTTTTATGTTTAGGGGTTCATATTTTTTCTTTTAATTTTATACTTTAAAATAAGAATACATACCTTCTGCCCATATACATTAATTACCATGCCTGAAAGTAAGTGGTAAGTTAATGGTAGGGCTCATTAAGATATTCACATTATAACATCACAGTTGCTTTCAGATAGAAATATAACAGTAATATTGCTCAGCTTTTCTTTTTTTTTTTTTTTCGTTTTCTTTTTTTCTTTTGGTCCATCGTGGCTAAGCTTTTCTTTCAATTGGGGGATTTGGTGCTAGCATTCACAAATGGAGTTTTTGGGGGAATGTTACTTCACTTAGGATAATGGCTTCAAGTTCCTTCCATTTACCTGCAAATATCATGATGTCATCTTTCTTTACCACTACATAGAACTCCATTGTGTACATTTTTGTTATCCAGTCGTCAGTTGAGGGGCATTTGGGTTAGTTCCAACTCTTCCCTATTGTGAAAACAGCAGCAATAAACATAGATGTGCATGTATCTTTGGAGTAGGATGAGTCTTGTGGGTATATACTCAGGAGTGGTATGGCTGGGTCAGGTGGTAGGCTCATTTTGAGTTGTTTAAGGGTTCTCCACATTGCTTTCCACACTGGTTGTACGAGTTTACATTCCCACCAACAGTGGATGAGTGTTCCCCTTTCCCCACAACCTTTCTAGCATTTGGTATCTTTTGTTTTCTTGATCCTAGCCAGTCTTATTGGAGTGAGATGATATCTTAGAAGGGGTTTAATTTGCATGTCCTTAATTATTAATGATGTTGAAAACTTTTTAAACTGTATCTCAGCCATCTTTACTTCCTCAGTTGTGAAGTCTCTATTCAGCTCTTTATTCTATCTTTTGACTGAGTCATTTGTTTTCTTTGTTTTTTGAGTAGTTTATATATTCTGGATGTTAATGCTCTATCAGGTGAAGATTTTCTCCCACTCTGTGGGTTTTGTCTTCACGTACTTGATTGTTTCTTTGGCTGTATTTTGAGTTTGATGAGGTCCCATTTGTCAACTGTTGACCTTATTTCCTGTGCAGCTTCTGTCTGATTTAGAAAGCCTTTTCCTCCACCTATGTCTTGTAGGTTGTTGCCAACTTTTTCTTCTGTCACTTTCTGGGTTTCAGGTTTTATGTTGAGATCTTTGATCCACTTGGAGTTGATTTTTGTACAGGGTGAGAGGTAGGGGTTTAATTTTGTTCTGCTACAAATGGTGATCCAGTTTTGCGAGCACCATTTGTTGAAGATGCTATCCTTCCTCCATTGAGCATTTTTTGCCCCTTTGTCAAATATGAGTTGGCTGAAATTGTATGAGTTCAAGCTTGGATCTTCAGTTTTGTTACATTGTTCAACAGATCTGTTTTTGTGCCAGTACCAGGCCATCTTTATGACTATAGATCTGTAATATGGTTTGAAGTCTAGTATATTAATCCCCCCCCCGCATTCCTCTTTTTGCACATTTCACTGAGGGTTGCTTTAGTTATTTAGGGTCTTTTGTTTTACCATATAAATTTAAGGATTGTTTTTTTTCTAAGTCTGTGAAGAAACTCATGGGGATTTTGATTGAGATTGTGTTGAATCTGTATATCAGTTTGGGTAAAATGGACATTTTTGAGCATGGGAGGTCTTTCCATCTCTTAATGTCATTTTCGTTTCTTTTTTCTTTTCTTTTTTTTTTTTTTTGTCCTTTTGAGACAGGGTCTCCTTGTAGCTCCCACTATCTTGAAACTCCTTATATACACCATCAAGGCTGGCCTTGAACTCACAAAGATCCACCTGTTTCTGCTTTCCAAGTGCTAGGTTTAAAGGTGTGCACTGACAGTCCTGGCCTTGATGTTGTTTTCAATATCCTTTTGGGGTTTAAAATTTTTGTTGTAGAGATCTTTGGTGTTTTTGATATCTTTGGTTAGGTTTGTTCCCAGTTATTTTATTTTATTTTATTTGTTGTTGATGTTGTTAAGGCTACTGTGAGTGGGAATTTCTTATATTCCTTCTCCACTTGTTTATTGGTATAATGAAAGGCTATGTTCATTAATGAAATGGGTCTATAGTTATCTTTGTTGGTTGCGTCTTTGCCTGGTTTTAGAGTGATACTGGCTTCGCAGAAGGAGTTTGAGGGATTTCCCTCTGTTTGTATCCTTCTGAAAAGTCTGAGTAGGAAAAGTTGTAAGACCTCTTTAAATGTTTTATAGAATTCTGCTATAAAACCATCTGAACCTGGGCTGAGAGGTTCAGCCTCTCAGTTGAGAGGTTTTTTTATTACGTCTTCAATTTCCTCAAATGTTATAGGTCTGTTGAAACTATCAACCTTTTGTTGGTTAATAAGTTTGTTGGTTCCCAGGATTTCAAATATTCATCCATTTCTCTTAGGTTTTCAAACTTACTAGAGTATAGATTTTTGAAGTATTCTCATAAGATTGTCTGGATCTTTACCCTGAGGTCTATTTTGTCTGACATTAGAATAGCAACTCCTGCTTGCTTTTTGGTATCATTTGTTCAGAATATTTTTTCCATCCCTTCACTTTGAATTGGTGTCTAGCCTTGAAGGTGAGATGGGTTTCTTGTAGGCAGCATATAGATGGATTCTGTTTCCTAATCCATTCTCCCAGTCTATGTATTTTGATTGGGGAGTTTAGACAATTGATATTTAAGGTCATTATTGAGAGATGTCTGTTGCATCCTTTCAACTTATTCTTGGTTTGCATTCTTGGTCTAGGTTTGTATTTACACTGTTAGGCTTTTTTTTACTGTCTCTCTCTCTAGTTTGTTTGGGATAGTTGGTCCTTTCCTCTGTTCTTTGGATTGCTTCGAGTATTTTCTGCAATGTTGGGTTTTTCGTTTTTTGTTTTCTTTTTTTTTTTTTTTGTTTTTTTGAGACAGGGTCTCCCTTTAGTCCCAGCTGGCCTGGAGCTCGCTATGTAGACTAGGCTGGCCTTGAACTCAGTGATCCGCCAGCCTCTGCCACCCAAGTGCTAGGATTAAAGGCATGCGCCACCACACCTGTCCTAAGACAGTACTTAGCCACCATGTCGGTACTGGGAATTGAACCTGGGTCCCCTGCGAGAACCGTCAGCGCTCGTACCTGCTGAGCCATCTCTCCATCCCAGTGTTGAGTTTTTTTGACATGTATTCTTTCAGTTTGTTTGTGTCATGAAAGATTTTTTTCTCCTTTGACTATAATTGACATTTTTGCTTGGTATAGTAATCTGAGCTGGCATCTAAAGTTGTTTAGCACTGGGAATACATTGGTCCATGTTCTTTTGGCTTTAATAGTTTACACCGAGAAGTCAGCTGTAATTTTGATGGATTTCCCCTTGTATGTAATTTGTTGTTTTTCTCTTGTGACTTTCAGTATTTTGTCTTTGTTTTGAGCATCTAGCATTTTAACTATGATATGGCGTGGGGAGTTTCTTTTCTGGTCTTGTCTATTTGGTGTGCTCTGTGCTTCTCGTATTTGTATAGGTTTGTCTTTTTTCAGTTTGGGGAAATTTTCTTTTATTATATTGTTGAAGATCTGATCAATACTGTTGTCTTAGGATTCTTCTCCTTCCTCTATCCCTGTGATGCAGAGATTTGGCCTTTTCATAGTATCCCACATTTCCTGGTTATTCCACTCTTGTGGTTTTTTTTTTTTAATTTTTCATAGTCTTCACTTGAGCATTTTAGATGTTCTGTGTTATCCTGCAGGTCTGATATTCTATTTTCTGCTTCATCCATTTTGCTTCTGAGGCTTTCTCCCATCCTTTCCTGATGATTGGATGAATGTTCCATTTCCTTTTTCATTTTTTCCTGTGATTTCTGTAGTTTTTCCATTTCCTTTGGAGCTTGTCATTCCCTTGCTTTGCTGGTATCCTTCATTTTTTTCATTTCAGCCTGGGATCTTTTCAGTATTTACACTTCCTTCCAGAGTTTGTCTTTCTCTCCCTCTAGTTCTTTTTGGACATTGTGTTCCTCTTCCTCTAGTTCTTTCCATATTTTGTGTTTTTCTTCCTCTAGTTCTTTTTGGAGTTTGTCATTCTTTCCCTCTAATTCTTTCCAGTGTTTATCATTCTTTCCTTCTAAGTCCTTCCTCAGGTTTTTATTTTCTCCCCTTAGTTCTCTGATTTTTATTTTATATTCTTGGATTTCTTTGAATATGTCTACATTTGTTCTTCTAAGTTCTGTGCCTTGGTTTCCTTCCACGGAGATCTCATTGTAGTAATCTTCGGTTCACTGGTAGAATACTGTGTGGATTTATTATGAGCTTTCCCCATGCTGTATTTTCATTGTGTCCTTGACATGTGGATTTGGGTTTTATTTTTGTTTTGTTTTTATTTTATGATTCTGGTGCCTCAATGTTGGCTGCACAGACTAGATTCACTAACACTACACATGCTAGATAGTCAACACCACAGCACCACAAGTGTGAGTGGTGGGGGGGTGTGCTCCTTTGGCCCTGTTGACCTGCTGAGCCCCTGCAATCATGTCTAGGTTCACCCATGCCTAGGTGCTCTCTGGAACCCAAGCTGGGGTGTTCTGGGGCTAGGTGTAGGGCCCCAATAGTTGTTTACTGATTTTAAAAGAAATTAAGACATATTCATGGGCCTATAAGCATCTCACAGTCTGAGGCACTGCGCTATCCCTGCCTAAAAGATATGTAAATCTTTATGGAGTTCTCTTGATTGCATCCTTTGGATTGATTTTAACAGTAAAATTGCTACATCAGAGTATGTTTAATGGTTTTTGTATCGTTCCCTATTATCAGATGTAAAACAGGCTGAAGAGAATCAACACAACTTGATGGTGGGTTATATTTCCTTAATCCATTTATTATAACAATCACTGGTATAAACTTTAAGAGTCCCCCTTTCTCATTCTCATGTTCAACATATGGTCACTATTTCATCGTTAAAAGTTTGACCACTGTAATTAGCTTTCTCAGTTCCAATAAATTGTCCTTTCACTTCTCTAACAATAGATGAACTAGAGATTCTTCTAAGAAATATGGGTATTTTCTTCCTTATGTACTAGGTCCTATTCTTCCTATCCAATACAATTCCTTTTGAAATGCCAAATTTCCTCTGTGTACTGAGTAAATTTTGTTAGCACAGTGTGTGTGTGTGTGTGTGTGTGTGTGTGTGTGTGTGTGTGTGTGTATGTTTGTGTTTGTATCTGCGGGTACATATGCATATATGGTATGTTTTGGGACTAGGTGATGTTGTTTGTTTTTGTTTTGCTTTTTGTTGTTTTTTAGGGGAGTTGGTTTTGGTGCTAAGCAAACACTAGACCACGGAGCTTTGTCTCTAGACCTTTTCTGGCTTTTTTTTTTCATTTGAAAAACATTTGAAACATTTATCTATTTTTAATAACTCTGATTCCTCCTTCCTCGTTTTCTGTTGCTTTTATTCTCTTTTCACATATACCTCCACTTCCATGAAAACCAAGAACATCTATATTTCTCAGTCCTTTTAATATTTCTCCTAATTTTATTAGAATCATCAGTTATCAGGATTCACTACTTCTTCTTTTAAACACTTCCCTGGCTTCTACAATACCAGTGGTCATACTATAGTCTGTTTTATTTCTTCTGTGTTCTTTTGTAGCTTCCAACCTACATTGATTGTAGAAAGGAGTTCCTTTCCTTTTCTAGCTTTATATACTATTCATCTACTGATGGGTAACCAGTGGACAACTATAGACTAGACTGTTCAACTAAACTGAAGACTCTTGTATCCAATTGCTTTATTTCTGTCACTTGAATGTCCAGGGGGGAAAAGTCAAACTTGAAATAGCTCTGTGATGGTTTGAATGAAAATAGCCCCTGTAGGCTCCACATATTTAGACATTTTTGTCCCCAGTCGGTGGCAATGTTTGGGGAGGTTTTAAGCCATGCCAGATTTCCAGTAGCTCTTTTCTTCCCATGCCTGCATGAAGATGTCATAACTTTGATTTTTGGTTTGATCACCTACCTTTGCCATTCCCCCCGCCCCCCAATCAGCCATCATGGACCCTTATCCCTGGAATTATGAGCCAAAGAAATGTTTCCTTCTACAAGTTGCCTTGGTCATTGTGTCTTATCACAGCAAAAGAAACTAGCTATTACAGAAGTTATTACAGAGAGTGGGCTATTGCTGCGAAGAGCCTGACCATTTAGGTTTTGGGAAGAATGTGGAAGACTTTGGAAATTTGAACTAGAAAACCAGTTGAATATTGTAGTCAAGAGCCTAGAAGAAAGTAGTGCTTAAAAAAAGTAGTGCTGAGAGCAAAGTAGTTCCAGAGGGAAATAAACAACTGGGATGTTTTGGCAAAGCATCTGGCTGCTTTCTGCCCACAGCCTAAGAACTTCCATGAGGCTAAGTTGAAACTTAATGGACTAATTTCTCTAGTGGAGAAAATTTCAAGACTTTGAATCAGTGGCATGGTTAGTAATGGTAAAATTATGGCAATCTAAAGTGAAAAAGCAAATGGGACAGAAAGAAATGCAGAATGTATAATTCATAATTGAAAAACAGCACTAGGAAGATTAATTTTGGACTCAAGAGGTAGTGAGAGACTCTCTTTGATAAGATTAGAGATTTGCACTTAAACAATAGAAAGCAAACCTCAGAGCAAGACCACACCCAGCTAAGTGTCCTGTTTATGAAAGGAAAATCCAAATGCAAATACTGGAGGAAATTTCTGGCCTTAGAAAACCACAGCATAGGTAAGCTGCTAATATGAAGGTTAAGCAGGCCACAGTCTATCCAAGGCTGGGAGCTAAACTTGGCAGTGGTGTTCACATGATGCTGACTTTAGAGGCAAGGAAGAGGCAAGATTGAAGAGCTCATTGGTTTTTCCTCTGCTGGTTCAGAGAGCCCCTGAGGCCAGGCTGCATGCAGCAGGGGTGTTCCTGCATAAAGAATGCCCTGACAGGTCTTCCTGTGAAGTCGTGTGAAGGTAAAGCCTGGTTGACAGTGGAGACCTCAAGCTGTTAGAGCCATGGAATATCTGCCAAGGAGAGGTGCATGTAGGGAGTGGTACCATTCTAAGAGAGATTTGTATGTTGAATGAAGCAAAGCGGGAGGGGCTAAGCCATCCAAGCACTCAGTCCCTGAAGCTGGACATGGAGCTGTTTGGTGTTTGCCTTGCTGACTTTCGGTCTTGTTTTGGTCCAGTATTTCCTCATTATGTCCTCAAGCCTCCCTTCTGAATGGGAATGAATTCTGTGTTGGAGGTAAGCAGTTTGTCTTTTTTATTTACATGGGCTTATAGTTAAGTGATTGTTTTGGTCTCAGAAGAGATTTTGGACTCTGGACTTTTAAATAGTATTGAGATTGGTAAAGACTATGGGATTTTTGAAGATAGAATATATTCATTTTGAAGTATGGTATAGTCATGTGACTTTGGAGTCCAGGAAGCAGAATGTGGTGGTTTGAATGAGAATGTCCCCCATAGGGGGACATCTGAATATTTGAACATTTTGTCCCCACTTGGTGGAGTTGTTTGGGAGGTTTTAGGAGGTATAGCTTTGCAGGGGAAGCACATCACTAAGGTTGGGCTCTAATAAGAGTTCTTCAGCCTTGCCAGATTTCCAGTCTTATTCTGTTTTATATGCCTGTTAGAAAATGTGACTGCTTTGCTTTCTGCTCCAGTCACTTCTGCCATCATGCCTCGCCTGCTATTGTAGACTCTAAGCTCTCTGGAATCCAAATGAACTCTTCCTTCTGTAAGTTGACTCTACCATGGTGTCTTATCACAGCAGTAGAAAAGTGACTAATACAGGCTTCTTACGTGTATACCTTCCAATGCAGATTTATTTTTGTGAGTTTAAATCATTTCTGCCATTCAGATAAAAGAAAAAAGAAATAGTTTTTGAGTGGAATTATACTTAACCTCACATGTGCCTCATATCCTACATCTGATCCTTCAGCAAATCTTTCAAAGGTATTCAGGATCTATAAAGATACTCAAAATCTGACCATTTCTTACCCAGTCTAACATTAGTACCTCTGTACTGGTCATCATTGTCTTACATCATTTACAAGCTTCCAGTTGGTCCCTTTGTTCTAGCCTGTATTCCCACTATTTTGTTTCATTACGTTTCATTTTGTTTTGTTTTGAATGCTGGGAATCAAGCCCAGAGCACTGTTCCTCCTAGACAAGGACTCTACCACTATAACTGGTAAGCTACATTCCTCAACCCCCATAATAGCAGTCTATAACAGCAGCTGGAGAGAGCATTTTAAAAACAGAATTTGGATCCTGTCTGTATTCTCTTAAAAACTGTTTCTCGGTTTCTCAACTCCAAGTAAAAGAGTTTCAAAATGATCCCAAAGTCATGTATCATCTATTACTTGACTTTCTTTCTGATTTCCTCTTCAATAGACTTCAGCTGCTGCATTTTCCCTCCTGCTCTGTAACTGCTCTATTTATAGAGGGTTGTCTCATTGGGTGTTTATCTGCCTGCTGTGCTGAATATCCACCACTGGCTACCTTACCTCCTCAAGATAGAAAACTTTTTTTTCTTTTTATATTTCAGGTATTCACTTACATGTCATCATATTGTTACTGGCCACCCTATAAAATTTCCATAGCTGTAGTCCTAAAGTTTTATGTCATAACCTGCTTCATTTCTCTCCCTAATACCACTATTTTAACCTATTTTCTATTTTAAATATTTTATTCATTATCACACTCTCTTTGGATTGTATATGCCCTAAGACTCCTGGCAATTTGTGTTTTGAGTTCACTACTAGATCCCACACGTCTAAAATGCAGTCTTCTACTAGCTACTCAGTAATTTTTTTTAATAAGTGAATATATAGTATTATAATACATAGAGACTCTCAGAGTAACTGGGGTTAACAGAAGGCCTTTTTTAAAAATAATATATTTTCTACCTCATTACCATAATTGAATGCATGTGTTTCTTTTATGGTATTTTTTATTTTTTTATTTAATTTTTTATTTATTTCTGTATGTGTATGAATGTACTATCTGCATGCAGGTTTGTGCACCCGTGTTGTGCAATGCTGCGTAAGTCAGAAGAGGGTCTCGGATTCCCCTGGAACTGGAGTTCTCCTGGAATTGGAGTTTCAGGCAGTTTTTGGCCACCATGTGGGTGCTGGGGATCGAACCTGGGTCCTCTGTAAGAGCGGTCGGCTCTCTTAACTGCTAGGCCATCTCTCCAGCCCCTATGGTATTTTTAAATTGCCTAAGATTAACAAAAGTAATTAGGCATCAAGCAAAAATAAAAATACTTGAATATATAGAATGAGAAAATGCTTCAATAAAGTTGGAAAATAATAGATACCCAAAAGAGAGCAATATATGGTAGTGTATGCCTATAACCTCTGCTACTCAGGTATTCAGGAGGGTGAATCAAATGGATTTGAGAGCTCAAGGACAGTCAGTGATTTAAAGAAATAATATATCGGGGGCTGGAGAGATGGCCTAGCGGTTAAGAGCTCCGACCGCTCTTACAGAGGACCCGGGTTCGATCCCCAGCACCCACATGGTGGCTGAGAACTGTCTGAAACTCCAATTCCAGGAGAACTCCAGTTCCAGGGGAATCAGACACCCTCTTCTGACCTCCGCGGCATTGCACGACACGGGTGCACACACTTGCATGCAGACAGTACATTCATACACATAAGGAAATAAAATTGATAAAAAAAAAAGAAATAATATATCAAAATAAAAACATTTTTTAAAGAGCTAGGAATTTAGATCAGTAAGAGCTAAAAAGGGAAAAAAAAAACAGAGAAAGATGCAAGACAGTTATGGCAGAATCCATGATCTGGGATGAGGTGGGGGTGGGGGGGAAGGGAAAGGGAAAAATGCCTGATCTGAATTGGAAAATGATGTATGAAATGCACAAAGCATCAATAAAAAAAATTTAAAAAAAAAGAAAATTGCAAATATTAAAAATTTCAAAAAAAAAAAAGAAAACAACCCTTACATATTTCACTCAAACAAACAACAAATTTAGTAAATATTTGCATGTGAACTGGAGAATGAATCAATGGTTTAAAGCTACTCTTGCAGAAGACCTGAGTTCAGTTCCCAGCACTCACATGGCAGCTAACAACTTTCCTGTCTGTAACTCCAATTCCAGTGGCTTCAAAGCATTCTTTGGCCTCTGTGGGCATTGCACATCTTCCATACATACAGGGAAAACATGCTCATTAAAATGAAATAATTTAATATCTTCTAGTTCTATCCATTTACTTGCAAAGTTCATGATGTCATCTTTCTTTACCACTACATAGAACTCCATTTTGTAGATGTACCATTTTCTCTATCCACTCATCAGTTGAGGGGCACTTGGGTTGGTTCCAGCTCTTTGCTATTATGAAAAGAGCTGCAATAAACATGGCTCTGCATGTATCTCTGCCCTAGGATGAGTCTTATAGGTATGTACCCAGGAGTGGTATGACTGGGTCAGGCGCAAGCTCATTTTAAGTCTTTTAAGGGTTCTCCACACTGCTTTCCATAGTGGTTGTACAAGTTTACAGTCCCATCAGCAGTGAATGAGTGTTCCCCTTTCCCCATAACCTCTCCAGGCTTTGGTATCATTTGTTTTTTGGTTGTTTTTCTTTTTTTTTTTTTGATCCTAGCCAGTCTTATTGGAGTGAGATGATATCTGAGAGTTGTTTTAATTTGCATTTCCTTAATTATTAGCAATGTTGAGCACTTTGTAAACTGTTTCTCAGCCATCTCTAATTCCTCACTTGTGAATTCTCCATTCAGCTCTTTACTCCATCTTTTGAGTGAGTCATTTGTTTTCTTACTTCTTTGTTTTTTGAAGAGTTTATATATTCTGAAAAATTAATGATTTGTCGGATATATAAGGGGTGAAGGTTTCCTCCCACTCTGTGGGTTTTCTCTTCACTTCCTTGATTGTTTCTTTTGCTGTTCAGAAGCTTTTGCATTTAATGACATCCCATTTGTCAATTGTCCACCTTATTTCCTGAGCAGCCGCTGCCTGATTTAGAAAGTCTTTTCCTATGCCTATGTCTTTTAGGTTGCTGCCAACTTTTTCTTCTATCGCCTTCAGAGTTGTGGGTTTCACCTTGAGGTCTTTGATACATTTGGAGTTGAGTTTTGTACAGGGTGAGAGGCAGGGGTTTAACTTTATTCTTCTACAAGTGTTGATCCAGTTTTGCCAACATCATTAGCTGAAGATGCTGTCTTTCCTCCATTTTATCTTCTTGCCCCCCTTGTCAAATAAGAGGTGGCTGAAACTGTATGAGCTCGTTTGGATCTTCAGTTTTGTTCCATTGGTCTACAGGTCTGTTTTTGTGCCAGTACCAAGGTGTTTTTATGACTATAGCCCTGTAGTATAGTTTGAAGTCTGGTATAGAGATTCCCCTGCCCACCCCGTATTGCTCTTTTCGCTCAGTGTTGCTTTGGCTATTCCATGTCTTTTGTTTTTCCATTCGAATTTAAGGATTTTTTTTTCCAAACCTGTGAAGAAACTCTTGGGGTTTTTAATTGGGATTGCATTGAATCTGTATATTAAAGTGGGTAGAATGGAAATTTTTACTATATTAATTTTTCCAATCCATGACCATGGGAAGTTTTTCCATCGTCTGATTTCTTCTTCAATCTCCTTCTTCAGGGGTTTAAAATTTTTGTTGAAGAAATCTTTGGTGTGTCTTTGGGTAGGTTTGTCCCTAGGTATTTTATGTATTTTATTGTTTTTGAGGCTATTATGAGTGGGAAGGTCTCCTTGAATTCCTTTTTCAGTTGCTTGTTGGTGTAAAGAAAGGCTACTGATTTTTCTAGGTTAATTTTGTATCCTGCCACTTTACTGAAACTACCATTTCTAGGAGTTTTCTGGTGGAGTTTTTTAGTATTTCTTAGGTAAATTATCATATCATCTGCAAAAAAGAATAGCTTGACTTCCTCTCTTCCAATTAGAACTCCTTAAATTTCCTTTTCTTGCTTTATTGCCCTAGCAAGTGTTTGAAGCACTATATTGAAGAGGACTGCGACAGGGGACAGCCTTGCCGAGTTCCTACCTTTAAGGCGAATGCTTCTCTCTTTTCTCCATTTAAGATGATGTTGGCTCTGGGTTTCCTGTATATGGCTTTTACATTGAGGAATGATCCCTCCAATCCAATTCACTCTAGGACTTTAAGCATGAAGGGATTCTAGATTTTGTCAAAGGCTTTTTCTGCATCAATTGAGATGATTATGTGGTTTTTGTCTTTCAGTCCGTTTATGTGTTTTATGATATTTATTGATTTTCATATGTTGAACCATCCCTGCATCTCTGGTATGAATCCAACTTGGTCATGATAGATGATCTTTTAGATGTGGGTCTGTATGTGGTTTGTGAGTATTTTGTTGAGAATTTTTGTATCTGTGTTCGTTAATAAGATGGGTCTATAGTTCTCCTTTTTGTTTGTATATTTCCCTGGTTTTGGTACTAGAGTGACGCTGGCTTCATAGAAGGAATTTGGGAGATATCCCTCTGCTTGTATCCTTCTGAACAGTTTAAGTAATAATGGTTGTAAGTCTTTTTGAAATATTTTATAGAATTCTGCTGTGAAACCATCTGGGCCTGGGCTTTTTTTAGTTGAGAGATTTCTTATTACATTTTCAGTTTCTTCATATATATTATGGGTCTGTTTAAGCTGTCAGTCTCTTCTTGGTTAAGCCCAACTGCCCTTCAACTGATGAGTGTATGGAGAAAATGTACATCTACACAGTGGAGTTCTATGCAGTGGTAAAGAAAAATGATGTCATTAACTTTGAAGGTAAATGGATGGAACTAGAAGATATTATGTTAAGTGAAGTATCACAGTCCCAGAAAAACAAAGGATGAATGGTATCCTTCACTGTGGATGCTAGCACCAAGTACCTAGTTGTAAGGCAAACTAAGCAAGGTTAATGTTATATCCCTTGTGATCTGAAAACAACTGTGCTCTTATATTGTAAATCTCTTAACAGGTTCTAGAATTAAGCTACCATGTATTTTCAGACTTAGGTACTTTCAATATATGGGTGGAGGGTATGTATGTACAAAATCAAAAGAATGAAGGAAAAACTAGTTTGTCATGACATTGTGTCTAACAACAGTATTTCTCTTATGGGAGTGCTTTTTAGTATTTCTTATATAAGGCTGCTTTTGAGCTTTTGTCCAAGCCTTTTTTTTTTTTTTTCCTTTTTTTCTTTGACTTTTTTCTTTTTTATTGTTATTAAACTTTTTCCATACATCATACGTCATTTCTCAATCAAATCTAGAGTCACTTCAATTTCCATCCCCCCACTCCCCCCCTGAGTTCCTGCAATCTGCGACACATGTCCTGCATCTCTTTCTGAGTCTTTCCAGAG
>VZQC01006430.1:1504506-1517989 GCA_009823505.1 Rhizomys pruinosus
TTTATTTCGGTATGTGTATGAATGTACTGTCTGCATGCAGGTCTGTGCACCCGTGTCGTGCAATGCCGCGGAGGTCAGAAGAGGGTCTCGGATTCCCCTGGAACTGGAGTTCTCCTGGAATTGGAGTTTCAGACGGCTCTCGGCCGCCATGTGGGTGCTGGGGATCGAACCTGGGTCCTCTGCAAGAGCGGTCAGCGCTCTTAACCACTAGGCCATCTCTCCAGCCCTCCCCCCCCCTTTTTTTAAGACAGAGTCTCTCTTTAGTCCCAGCTGGCCTGGAGCTTGCTATGTAGACCAGGCTGCACTATGTGGACCAGGCTGGCCTTGAGCTCAGAGATCAGCATGCCTCTTCCTCTGCCTCTGAGTGCTGGAATTAAAGGCATGTACCACACCACACCTGGCAGCAGTGGACTTTTGAACTAAGGTTTAATTAGTCATCTTTAAATGTCAACAATATAAAATAAACAATGACTAACCCATATATATGTAATATATATAATACATTTTAAAGATTTCAAAGCTTATATGTTGCTAAATCAGTTTTATATTCCATATAGGTGACAAAGTCCATGGCAGGTGTAGTGAAATCTATGGATGCCACATTAAGGAGTATGAACCTTGAGAAGGTAAAGAAAAATTAACTATTATTATTACTACTTGATGGTCAGATAACATCTTTTCAGGACACATTTTTCTTGTGAACCTATTTCTACAGATTTCTGCTTTGATGGACAAATTTGAACATCAGTTTGAAACACTGGATGTTCAGACCCAGCAGATGGAAGATACGATGAGTAGCTCTACAACCCTAACAACACCACAGGTGAGGATAAGTTCTGTCCTTCCAGTAGTGTCTTAAAATTGCCTGATTTGGGCATAGTGACATGCTTGTCATCCTGGTGCCGGGCAGCTTAAGGTAAGATTACTAAGGCCAAGACAAGCCTGTGCTATGGAGACAGTTCTAGGCCAGTCTGGGTTACATAGTAGGGACCCACCCTGAAAAAGAAAACAAATACCCACTTTCAAAATATAATGACTTTGTGACACTAAATCATCTCATATTGCTAAACAAATATGGTGTACCTTAAACTGTGGGGATATCCATATATTTTAGAGCGTATTTATATACTGCACTGCCCATCAAAGAATTAAATTAAGTACATTAAATCTCTACATATCAAAATAAAATCATAGAAAACTAAGGAAAGCAAGTTGGAGAAATATATAATACCATCTAAGTGATATTTAAGAAGATAGTGCTACATCAGATATAAAATAAGAATGACAAAAAGTTTATGTGATATGTGATTTTCTAAACTTTTTTCTACATTTTGGAAACATTAATTGCAGTGAATAAAAGAACAATAGAAAGTAAGGCCCCAACAATAAGGTTAGAAATTTGCTTTAAATCATGTATCTTTATTTTTTTTAAGATGTATGTGTGTGTGTGTTTTAATTTTATTTATTTTCATGTGTGTATGAATGTACTGTTTGCATGCAGGTTTGTGCACCTGTATTGTGCAATAACGCGGAAGTCAGAAGAGGGCCTCGAATTCCCCTGGAACTGGAGTTAAAGATGGTTTTCAGCCACCATGTGGGTGCTGGGGATCGAACCCGGGTCCTCTGCAAGAGCAGTCAGCGCTCTTAACCACTAGGCCATCTCTCCAGCGCCTAAATCATTTATCTTTAAATCATGCATCCTTTTATGGGTCGAACTGTACCACATTTTAGAATTGGTTCATTCAAAATATTTTGCATTGACTGTGTCAAAAAGGAGTAGAGGTTTTGATTCAACAGACTATATTTCCTGACAACTCTTATACTTGAAGAAATATCCCAATGTAGAACTGAGTATGATGGTAATCCCAGCACTTTGTAGCTGGAAACCAATGATCATAGACTTCCTGAAATTCTAGATCAGCCTAGGTTACATACTGAAGCCTTGTCTCAAATAAATAAATAAATAAATAAATAAATAAATAGATAGATAGATGGATAAACAAACAGACTGCCAAATGCCTATGAAATTGGTTTCAAGATTCCCCCATCCTCAGGTTTTGGTGGGTATGGGGGATGTGGACAAGGCTGGCCTTGAACTCATAGAGATCACCTGCCTCTGTCTCCCGCAGGCTGGAATTAAAGGTGTGCACCACCACCCCCAGCTTGATACTTCTTTTTAAAAACTCAATATAGCCAGGTGTGGTGGTGCAAGCCTTTAATCCTAGCACTTGGGAGGCAGAGGCTGGTGGATCTTTGTGAGTTCAAGGCCAGCCTGGTCTACAGAGCGAATTCCAGAGCAGCCGGGGCTACAGGGAGACCCTGTCTCGAAAAGACCAAATATATATATATATATATATAATATTTCCATTTGCTTGAAAACAATTATATTTACTTTAATCTAAAATTTAAATTTATTACTGTTCAAAATAGAATTGATTATAATGGAGCTTTTCTTTTTTTTGGTTTTATACTTTTTTTGGTATTTTTGAGACAGGGTCTCCCTTTTAGTACCAGGTGTCCTGGAGCTCGCTCTGTAGACCAGGCCATCCTTGAACCCACAGAGATCCACCTATCTCTGCCTCCCGAGTGCTGGGATTAATTATAAGTTAGGTCATTCCCTTGGAGTGCTACATTGCTCAGAGAAATAAATTATATGTGACTCTGTCAGTATTCAAAAAACCTCATTGTATAAAGCTTTCACCTATAACATTCAGAAAGTTGCACTCTGAAATTATGAGCCACTCTTATTTTAAGAAAAGTATATTTAAATGTTTATATTTAAAGTTCTTTTGTTAGGGGGGACTATGGTATTTTGATTTTAAGTTTTATTTTTAATTATGTATGTGATGGTGAGCATGTGCATGTGATTGTATATGCCTGTGGAGGCCAGAGACATTGGAGCCCCCTGCAGCTGGAATTGAGGTTGGTTGTGACCTGCCCAATGGGGATGTTTTGTAAAAGTAATATGTACTCTTAACACTGAGCCATCACTCAAGCCTGTTTTAAAACCTATAAATCATCCCCCCCCCCTTTAAAAGTCAAGTAAAACAGAAAACTCACCCCAAAAGCTAATGCTCCAAAAATATGAATTTGTGTTTTCTTATTCCAGAACCAAGTGGATATGCTTCTTCAAGAAATGGCAGATGAAGCTGGGTAAGGGTTATTGTTTATGTGCTTTTAAATGAAACTGGTTTAAAATATAGAGGTCCTAAAGTTTGGTCATATGGAGGCTAAAGATGTGACTCAGTGTTTGCCAAATATATATGAGGCCCTGGGCACAAACATCAGCACCCCTAAAAATACGCTATATGGATAAAAACAATTGTCTTGAAAACCATTGGTACAACTGGGTTTTTGATTCTCTAGAGTTAGTGGTTCAAGGGCTTTTAATAGTCACTTAGTTCAAAGCCATGCTCATAAAAGTGTGACTTTCTTCAAATCATGGTATTATTTTCCTTAAAATCTCTGGAGATAGATGTATTCAAAGTGTGATAGAAAGTACTGGATTATGGTAGTCAAGACAGGAGGAATGTTCAATGTTCTATATATTTGATACATGCTGTGCATAGCAGATATTATGAATATAATATTATATATGAATATAATATGAATATAATATCTGCTATGCACAGCATGTATCAAATATATAGATTTTAATTTTTGTGGATAAATGTTTTACCTGCATTTATGTAAGTGCACCATGTAAATGCAGGGCCTGCAGAGTCAAAAGGGCTTCAGATCCCCTGAAATTGGATTTATGGATGGTCGTTAGCTGCCATTTGGGTGCTGGGAACCAAACCCTAGGTCCTCTACAAGAGCAGCCAGTGTTCTTAACCACTGAGCCATACCTCTCCTGCCCCCAAATGATTGGGCATACTTTTTCTTTTTATGGATTTTTTTTTAAGATTTTGGAAGCACTTCTTTGATGAGGACATTTACTCATAAGTCCTGTGTGAGTCTACAAATAGATCCATATAAGAAAATTTTGCAAATTTTATTCAAAAGGCAGAAATATTACAGTTTGTCATTTGTTTTTTCTTAAGTTATCAATACCTTTTATAGTATTGAATATAATGACTGATATGAACTATTTATTTCAAGCCTTTCTTGTTCAAGGGACTATCTTGACCATGATATCACTTCTGTAGACATCATGTTTTACTAGTGTTCTTTGGAATAATATTTAGTTTAATAACATAGTAGTAAAAAAATAAAATGTTTAAAATTGAGTCATGATAATATCTTACTTAGACTTTTCCTTTGTTAATGCACAAGCACAACTCTCAACTCAGTAAGAGATAGTTTATTTATTCTGGAGCCAATTCTGAGAGACCATAGATCAGCAACATGGATTCAAGTTACCCCAAATTTCATATTCCAATATGGTATCAGTTTCATGAAATTTATAGTAATAGAGCAAAGAAAGTCATAAATCAAGACATTTTAGAAATACATTTTTGGAGACATTAGAGAACTGGGTTATGGCAAACCAGGAAAAAAAAATTTTTAAGGTTCTCTTTTATTTAAAAGACTATTCACAAAATACCATATCCATAGACTCACTTTCTGTCATAGAACTGAATGTGTTAAGTGTGTGGAATCCCACTCTCACACTGTGTCAGCTGGTTGCCCAGCAGTGTGGATGGACGGGTCTGTTCTGTCTTTTCCGCACTGGAGATGGATTAGCTCATCTGAAAGCATCAGCTCTGATCACAACCACGCAATGCATGTCTGTCTTAAGTTAGGTATTGGTATTACACAAATGGTTCTTATCTCAGAAGCAGAGAAGATGGCAGTCGAAGGAAGGCGTGAGAGTTCTGTAAGTTGCTGAGACCTTTCAACAAAGACAATCACGAGCCCAGAGCAGGCTGGCAAGGAGTTGCTGCGTACCTGGCAAGCCACACACCTCCAGCCCCTTTCCCTACAGTTCTAGTGGCTGGCAGGCCCCAGACCTCCCACTGGGACAGATGGGGACTCGGTGCCAAAGAATTTTCCATTTGTTCACACAGCTGTTCCAGTTTTAAAAGCCTGAGCCCCTTACTCCCAGGTGGGTGCTCAGCACTCTGTGTGGAGTAAGGGTCTGCCCCACAGAGGCAGCAAGCCCAGAGTCTAGACACCCAGGTAGAGGGTCTCAACACCCGTGCAGAGTAAAACTTCAACTTATCAAAGTACCAGACTAGGTCCTGCCACTATGACATCAGCTACGATGGGGGCAGTGCCCCCAGGAGGCCAAGCACCCCAGAAGCAGACAGACACATGGAGGGCACACTCTGCAGGCATAGCCACCCCGCAACTCCAGCACCACCCCTGCTTCCCGCAGGCCTCAGCTGCAGGAGACGGATTGAGCTGCAGCGGGCTGCACCTGAGGGGCCTCCAGGGCTCCTGGAGAGCAGGGCACAAGCTTGCACTTGTTCACCAGAAGAGCAAAGCCACAAGGCATGCAGGTTACCAACACTGGTGAGGCCTGACCTGCTCCCTGTCACTTTGAGCCTGCTGTGTCTCAACAGGCTGCTGAGGCAGGCGGTAGACCCTGATCACAGCAGCCTGTGAGGACCAGCAGGTGGGTTTTCTTTCTCGTTTTGAAAGCAAGGTGCTTCCAATTCTGCGGGCTCCCACTGGCTGGACACCAACAAGCTGCCATGGACTACCTAGCCAGCAACTCCAGCTCTTTCCCAGAAGCCACAGCAACACAGAACTCCACATGCAGGTTGGAGAGAAGCTCCAAGAGAAAGCAGAGGACAGCATGCCCGGCATGTCCAGGGCACGGAAAGAAAAGAGAGAAAGCCAAGAAAGATGAAGCAGCACCTCACCTGCCATGCCGCATGCTGGCTGCAGAAACACATCCAGACAATGCGGAGAGGAGCAGGGAGTGGGAGGGAGAGACAGAAAAAAGAGAGAAAGCACAAAACAGGCACTAGATAAAGTAAAGCCAAGAATGTACTAGAAACCACTTGTTAACAGCAGACATGCATTCACAAGCTCCGTGTTTCCTCTGTAAGGAGACAGTGCCAGGTGAGGAACGGGGCCTGCAGGGAGCCTGGTCTGGCCACCAGGCTGGGGTCTCGCTCCAGCTCCCCACATCCCATTCCCTCCCAGCCCAAGCTCATTCTTGCTCCTTCTTGAACCACTTCCTCTCGGGGCCTGGCTCCCCCGAAGATGGCTGAGTTGGGGTTGGCTACTTGGTTGAGGGGTGTGGCCACTGTCTGAGGTTTAAGCTGCAGCTGTGGCCTCTGCTCATTCCTCTTCTGTGGATTCTCTGATTCTCTGAAGTCCATGTTGGAGCCACGAAGGGGAGGGCCATCTTAGAAGCGACTCCCCATCAGAGGGCCTGCTTGCCGGTCTCCAGGGCAACTACCTCCCCTGCCCCCTCAGAAGTCATCCCTGTAGCCAGAATTGAAGTCATCATCGGGAATCCCATCCACCTCTAGACTCTCGAGAGCCACCCATTCCTCTGTCATCAGGTCTGCCTTTCCTGAATCCAAAGCCACCTTTATCTTGTTTTCTGCCTTCTGCAATGTCCACATGAAGTGACTGGTCACCCAAGAGTGCGCCGTCATATGTCAGAGCTCCTTCAGGGAATCCTCTTCATCGAATTCTACATAGCAGAACCCTTTAAATTTTTCGGTGTCTTTGTCTCTGACTAGTCGCACACTCCGTATGCTGAGATCCTTGAAGATAGCATCTATGTCACCCTGAACTGTATTGAAAGGGAGATTTCCTACGTAAGCTGTGTAGGGGGGCTCTGTGGGCAGCTCCTTCTGGCTGCGGGAACCATAGCCACCAGCACTGCCCCGGGACCCTCTACTGCCATCCGCCGAAGCTGCTGTAGGCCCAATCGTCATAGGTATCGAAGTCCGCCATTTGCCTTCTCCACTCCGAGAGGAACCAGCCAGGAAAAATTCTTTTATAGGCCTTGGATGCTGTCTGACAGCCTTCTTAGCACTTGGGTTGGCAGAAGCTGGTTTTCTTCTAAGTTAATACATTCCTAAAGGTTCCTAAAGGTTTTTATCTCTTAGTCAGAAAACACTAGATCTGATATAGAGCTTGACAAACAGTGCCTAATTAGGGGGTTAAAGATACCCCAAGATAAACTGTAAATAGACTTTGAACCTGCAACATTTCAAATTCTCTATGGTTATTGAAGTTCTAATCAGTTGACCAACCTTGCAGGAGCTTCAGTTGAAGATGCAGAGTTTTGTTTTGTTTTGTTTTGTTTTGTTTTTGTTTTCTGGGAACTTTCATTCACACCTACAAAACTAAATTGAAATAAGATTTGTGTATTCTACTTAAGTTTTTCTTCTGAAAAGAGAAGATATAGAGAAACAAAATAGAATTAATAAACATTTCTGTAGTGTCTTAAGTAGCTCATAATAAGAATGAGCATTTACATTAATCAGTTCTTTAGAACACTAGTGAATCATTAGTAAATTAAATCCATGTTAATAAAGTTTAAATAAGGTTTAAAGTATTTGACAACAATGCCATAGGTCAGTTTGTGAACCATTCTGCTCAGTTAGTACTATGGTGTAACCATAGTCCAGCACTGGGCAGTAGTACAAAATGTGAATTGCTAAGCATTCTAAAACAAACTAAGGGATTGTTTATTACTAATACTACATCTTAATAATAAAATACCAAGGACTAAATGATAGGATTGGCCTTAAAATTACAGCAACAGTGGTCTTAAAAATGAGTGTTACCAAATATTACAGCTGTATATACAGTCAGTGTTATAAGATTAGAACACAGCTTCTCAACTTCAACGTTCTTACATGTTGAAATGAATAATCTTCGCATCTGTCATATGCATCTTGGTATGTTTAGTAGCATCCTGGCCTCTACCAAGTACCACTTGCACCTTTTCTCTCAGTCATGACCAGCCATACATATTTCTAGATATTTTCAGTTGTTCCTTTGGGGCATGAGAATAAAAATGGAGAAATTAGTTAACTAAGTAATGGGTCATAACTGAAGCAGTTGCAACTGCTTCTGTATCAGGTATAACCACTGATACAGAAACGTTAATACAAACATTAAAGATGTTTTAAGTATCCTTTGAGTTAAGGAGTCTTACAACAAAATTTTATTACAGTATATCTCTACCTTCCCAATAAAAACCTGCCATTAACATCTCATTTCAAATTTAAAAATTGCTTATCTTTTAAATTTATTGTGTTACTTTCAGGGTGTTCAGGCTGGACATACATTTGTTTAGAGAGAAGCAAAAAGGATGGTTTATTTCTTAGAGTAATAGTACAATACAGATCAAGATATGGACTGTAGAGCTAAAGAAACCAGATCCATAGACTGTGTCTTTCAGTAGGGGGATCTTGATCAGCTGTACTAATTTTTTGAAACCCTAGTTTTGTAGTTGGATGAAAGTCTTGGTTCCTATTGAGAACATTCAGGAGCTATATAGTACTCAAATATTAGATCTGGATCCTGAGGCTCCTAATATTCTCCAGTAAATAAAGTACATCAGATTACCATTATTTGGGCCTTTTGCTTAGAAAACCAGATCATTTCTCAGTCTTTAATTTCCTTTTCTACCAATAAGAGTATACCATTAAGATGGATCACTGTTTGCACTCCAGAAAAATACTTGATTAATGTCACGTATAATAAAATACTTGTGAAGATATTTGAGTTCTGCTTACATATATAAAAACCTGTTTTATTTTTATTTAAAGTAAAACAGAATAGAGTAATAAAATTTTAAATGCTTGTTTGATTAATTATTTTTAAATATCTACAATATTCATTCATGCTAATTATCTTAAATTTTACTTTTAGCCTTGATCTCAATATGGAACTACCACAGGGTCAGACAGGGTCTGTTGGTGCAAGTGTTGCTTCTACGGAGCAGGTAGAGGTTGAAATATATTTTGATTCATGTTTACTTAATGTATATTTAAATTAGTAATTTAGGAAATACATATTTTAGATCAAACATGTGTACATATTTGTATATTTATAAACATATTCATCTTCTTATGAAGCATATTTTTATGCTATATCACATCATTATAAATTAGCAAAATGTGATGAGCCTTTAGCTCTGAATGGTTGGCAAGAGCATGTATATTTCATTTATACATTTTTTATGCTTTGTAGTTTCTTCTCTGAGATGTTATTTAAAATATGAAGGGTTTAAAATATTGATGATTTATTGGTGATTTGTAAATTTTGCTTCCTCCAGGATGAACTGTCACAGAGGCTTGCTCGTCTTCGTGATCAAGTGTAACTTAAAAAACTGGTGCTTATGTTTCCTCCACTTATTTCTGAAAGGTCCTTTGTGTGTGTGTGTGTGTGTGTGTGTGTGTGTGTGTTTAGATAAATTGCACTCTACTTACAAAAACACTTGCCAGAATGTTTAAACATTATTTACATATAATGCTTTCTTTTGCCTTCTGTACTTTGCAATACATTAAGAAATTCCAGGATGTTTCCACATTGGCAGATTTTATAGTTCTGTATATTATATGTAAATGTGTGAGGGGCATATTTTTGTAGATGTCTTTGACAAAGCTAGCATTAGTATTCTGTATATTATACATCTTCCTCAAATGTTAGGCAAGCATCTAGCACCAAAGTACTACTAAGGTATGTACTTTCCTCAAAGTATAAAATAAGACTTTTTTATTCAAAGTACTTTTCAATTGCTGTTTGTGATAAACTGTGACTTATGAAAATAACAATGGTGAAAGCATGTTTATTTAATATGTTTACCTCACACAAACCATCTTATGCAGTGTCATACAATGGACTGACTGTATCATTTTCCATGGACTCTTTTGTTTTTTCTTTCTTGTGTTTTTGTTGTTGTTATTCTTTGCTTTTGACATACGGTGGAACTATGTAGCTCAGGCTAACCTCAAATCCATTTATCCTCCTGCCTCAGTCTCCAAGTCTCTGCCACCACACCCACCTCATTTTTTCTGATTTATGTTTGTTTCTGTTATGTAAACAGAAATACAGTAGATGTTTAATCATTGTTCATCAGCTATTAAGTTTAATTTTAAACCATTACAGATTTTGCCCTGTGATTGAATGACTATGATATAATTCCTTAAATTTTTCATTTCATTGGCAATTTTACTATATGCCTAGGAAATTTATTTAATATTAAATTCAAAGAAATTAATGCTTGCTTATTTTAAAAAATTTTCTGTTCACAAAATATTATTAAGATATCCAGGCCAGGCGTGGTGGCCCACACCTTTAACCCAGCACTCCGTAGGCAAAGGCAGGCAGATCTCTGTGAGTTCAAGGCCAGCCTGATCTACATAGTGAGTTCCAGGACAGCTATGGCTATAGGGAGACCCTGTCTCAAAAAGTTAAAAAAAAAAGATTTCCAGAAAAAGTACAACATACTTTAAAATGGAATTCTAAATTATTAAATGTTTTAGATATTTATACTCAACTCCTGTTATGGTATATTTTAAAGGTTAATTTATATATTAAAATAAGTTTTCCATATGATTGTTAATTTAGTTTCTAGACTCTTGGACTGTTGTTGAAACCAAACCAACAAAATAACAACCAACTCAAGTTCTGTAAGTAATTTAAGTCCTAGTTAACTGACTTAATTCTTTTTCTTAAATGAAAAAAAACTTGAATAACTAAAGGAAATGAATTAGAAATAGTAAGGTAAAATGTTCTGTTCAGTTATGCAAACAACTTCCATCCAGTGAAAGTAGGGAGAATAGCAGGGAGTGAGGGTCATCTGGGGCATAGCCTTGTATAAGAACAGACTAGTCTTTAATCCTAGAACTCAGGAGGCAGAGGCAGGCAGATCTTTGTGATTTCAAGGCCAGCCTGGTCTACAGAGTGAGTTCCAGGACAGCTGGGGCTACAGGGAAACCCTGTCTCAAAAATACCAAAAAAAAAATAAATAAATAAATAAAATAAAGAACAGACTAGTGAGCCAGAGCAATTAAGGGAACTCACTTGATGACCAACTATGCTACTTGTGATCTCCTCAGGAATATTTTTATTTTATCAAATACAACTGCAAAAATTGGTATGTGCCAACTTTTTTTTACTGTACACTGGATCCAAATTATATTTTAGCAAATATACTAGTATTGCAAGTTAAACAGATGTTTTTTTTTTTCCTTACTGAAAGGCCAGTCCATAAGAGAATTCTAGTATATCCTAGAAGAGCAAGACCCTGTGCTTCATCTCAGCAACAACAAAATATTTTTTTTCTTTTATTGTTGTTGTTGATGTGTTTTGAGACAAGGTCTCATGGAAACTTTGTGACTTAGGTTGACCTTGGACTTCTAGCCCTCCTGTCTTAACCTACCAAGTACCAAGATTACAGATGTGTAGCTCTGTACAGCATGTCTGGCTCTTTATATGCACACTCTTTAGTGTCTGAAAGTCTCTTTGAATTCTCTCCTGCATTCTCACTAGAATTACCCACTAAGCTCTGTTTCTAGAGTTTTCAGGCTTTGCTAACGCACAGCACCAAACTTTTCTACATTCCTCCCATAAATCAGTTACCAAGGCCTATGAACCATATGATCAGGTTTAAGGACACGAGTGCTCCATTTTTTAAAAAACATTCAAAATGCAATAATGGGAATATTTTTTTCAATTAATATTCACTATTCATATATGGTATGTCTTATCATTCACAAGAGTATATATGAACAGTGAAGATTATATTTAATAAATGGAGACATTCATTTGATAATTTTGGCTTAAACCTATTTGATTTCCTTAGATTTGACTATATGACCTTAACATATGAGTTTTTTCATTTTATTTGTAACTGATGTTCTAGCCTTTCTACTTAAAGAGAACTTTTCTTTGTATTAGAACACCCTGAGAGCCATAGAAGAGATCTTTGCACACTGAAATAGCTGTGTTGTAGAATTTATTGTGTCAGTTACCTAGCTTCTGTTATTTTAATTTGAATAAAAATTTTTACCTTGTGTCTACCACTTATCTCTGCATCTAACTGGTCATCCTTTTATATTAGAATCATATCAGAGTTACCTTTCAAAGACATTGATATTGGTACTGGAGAATTAAGAACACTGACTGTTCTTACTGAGGACCTGAGTCTCAGTACCTGTATCAAGTGTCGTTTATGGCTTCCACAGGGCACCTGCACTCTTATGCACATATACACAAACAAAAAGATATAGGTACATACACACACACAAAAAAAATAAATGTAATTTTTTTAGGAATTCACATTTTCCTCATTTAATTTTATATTACTCTAAAATATGCATACATACTTTCCACTCATATACAGTAATTACAGAGTCTAAAAGTAAGTGGTGAATCGATTCTAGAGCCCATTAAGAGATTTACATTATAACAATATAGTTGCTTTCAGATAAACAGAAATATAACAATAATGTTGTTCAGCTTGCCTTTCATCTGGGGATTTGGTCTTAGCATCCACGAATGAGGGAGACCATTTGCTGCTTGTTTTTCTGGGACTGTGTTACTTCGCTTAGCACAATGGCTTTGAATTCCATCCATTTACCTGCAAAGTTCATGATGTCATCTTTCTTTACCACTGCGTACATCTACATTGTGTAGATGTACCACATTTTTGTCATCCACTCCTCAGGTGAGGGGCATTTGGGTTGGTTCCAGCTCTTTTTACTATTGTGAAAAGAGCTGCAATAAACATGGATGTGCATGTATCTTTGCAGTAAGATGAGTCTTGTGGGTATATACCCAGGAGTGGAATCGCTGGTTCAAGTGGTAGGCTCATTTTGAGACTTATGAAAGTTCTCCACACTGATTTCCATAATGGTTGTACAAGTTTACATTCCCACCAGCAGAGGATGAGTGTTCCCCTTTCCCACAACCTCTCCAGCATTTGGTGTCTTTTGTGTTCTTGATCTTAGCCAGTCTTATTGGAGTGAGATGATATCTGAGAGTGGTTTTAATTTGCATTTCCTTAACTATTAATGTTGGTGAACACTTTTTGTATTCCATTTTTAGTTCCTCACTGGTGAATTCTCTGTTGAGCTCTTTACTCCATCTTTTGAGTAGCTCATTTATTTTCTTAATTCTTTGTTTTTTTGAGTAGTCTGTATATTCTTGACGTTAATGCTCTGTCAGATGTATCACTGGTGAAGATTTCCTCCCACTCTGTGGGTTTTCTCTTCACTTCCTTGATTGTTTCTTTCACTTTACAGAAGCTTTTGAGTTTGATGAGGTCCCATTTGTCAACTGTTAACTTTATTTCCTGTGCAGCTGCTGTCTGATTTAGAACGTTTTCCTACCCTATGTCTTGTAGGTTGTTACCAACTTTTTCTTCTGTCACCTTCAGAGTTTCAGGTTTTACGTTGAGATCTTTGATCCACTTGGAGTTGATTTTTGTACAGGGTGAGAGGTAGGGGTTTAATTTTGTTCTGCTACAAATGGTGATCCGATTTTGCCAGCACCATTTGCTGAAGATGCTATCCTTCCTCCATTGAGGTTTGTTTTTTTTTTTTTTTTTTTTTTT
>VZQC01006430.1:1527021-1549514 GCA_009823505.1 Rhizomys pruinosus
TCTTTTTTTTTTTTGGTTAACTGGGCTAGAGTTCTGTATTTTGTTTATCTTTACAAAGATCCAGCTTTTGGATTTGTCGATTCTATGAATTCTTTTCTTTGTTTCTATTTCATTGATTTCTGCTCTGATTTTTATTATTTCTTTCTGTCTTTTGGGTTTGGGGTTCATTTGTTGTTGTCTCTCAAGTGTTTTTGACTGCAGTTTTAGACAGTTTATTTGTTCCCGTTCTGTTTTTTGGATGTGGGCACATAGGGCTATAAATTTCCCTCTCAAAACTGCTTTTAAAGTATCCCACAGGTTTTGTTTTGTTGTATTGTCTTTTTCATTCAGTTCCATAAATACTTTTATTTCACTCTTTATTTCTTCCCTGACCCATTCATTATTCAGGATGGTGTTGTTTAGTCTCCATGTGTTCTTATAGCTACCTAGTTGAGGTTATTTTGGTGTTCATGTTGAGCTTTATTGCACTGTGGTCTGATAGAATACATGGAAAAAGTTCTTTCCTTTTGTATTTGTTGAGATTTCTTTTGTGTCCCAGTATGTGGTCGATTTTGGAGAATGTTACATGAGATGCTGAGTAGAAAATATATTCTCTGGTGTTTCGGTGGAATATTCTGTAGATGTCTGTGAGGTCCATTTGGTGTATTGTATTGTTCAGTTCGGATGTCTCTCTCTTTATTTTTTGTCCAGTTGATCTTTCCAAGGGTCTCACTGGGGTGATGAAGTCTCCCGCTATTACTGTGTTAGGATTAATCTGTGTCTTGAGGTCCTGCAGAGTAGTGTTTATAAAGTTAGGTGCACCAGAGATTTGTGCATAGATATTTAGGATTGTGAAGTCTTCATAGTTAATTGTTCCTTTGACAAGGATGTAATGGCCCTCTTTGTCTCTTCTGATTAGTTTCACATTGAGATCTATTTTGTCTGATATTAAAATAGCTACTCCAGCTTGTTTCTTGGTACCATTCCCTTGGAATATATTTTTTTCATCTTTTCACTTTAAGGTGGTGTCTGTCTTTGAGGGCGAGATGGGTTTCTTATAGACAACATATAGAAGGATTCTGTTTCCTAGTCCATTCTCCCAGTCTATGCCTTTTGATTGGGGAGTTTAGACCATTAGTGTTTAAGGTTATTATTGCGAGATGTATGTTGCTTCCTTTCACCTTATTTTTTGTTTGTATTTTTGGTCTAGGTTTGTATTTACTCTGTTATGCTTTTGTTGATTTCTCTCTTTAATTGCTTAAGGATAGTTGCTCCTTTCCTGTTCTTTGGATTGCTTCTAGTATTTTCTTAAGTGTTGGTTTCTTAGACATGTATTCTTTCATCTTGTTCATGTCATGAATGATTTTTCTTTCTCCTTCAACTATAGCTGACATTTTTGCTGGGTATAGTAGCCTGGGTTGGCATCTAAAGTTGTTTAGTACAGGGAATACTTTGGTCCACGTTCTTCTAGCTTTTATAGTTTGCACTGAGAAGTCAGCTGTGATTCTGATGGGTTTCCCCTTATATGTAACTGTTGCTTTTCTCTTGTGGCTTTTAGTATTTTGTCTTTGTTTTGAACATCTAGTGTTTTAACCATTATATGGCGTGGGGAGTTTCTTTTCTGATCCTGTCTATTTGGTGTTCTATGTACTTTTTGTATTTGTATGGGATTGTCTTTTTTCAGTTTGGAGAAATTTTCTTCTATTACCTGTTGAAAATCTGGTCAATAGTGTTGTCTTGGGATTCTTCTCCTTCCCCTATCCCTGTGATGGGGAGGTTTGGTCTTTTCATACTGTCCCACATTTCCTGGTTGTTCCACTCTTGTGATTTTTATTTTTATTTATTTTTTTATGTGTATGAGTGTACTGCCTGCATGCAGGTTGGTACACCATGTCGTGCAATGCCACGGAGGCCAGAAGAGGGTGTCAGATTCCCCTGGAACTGAAGTTAAAGACGGTTCCCAACAAACATGTGGGTGCTGGGAATCGAACCCTGTTCCTCTGCAAGAACAGTCGGCGCTCCCAGCCACTGAGCCATCTCTCCAGCGCTCTTGAGATTTTTAAATTTTCCATAATATTTTTGTGAGCTTTCTACTTTCTCTGTATTATCCTGCAGGTCTGATATTATTTTTTTCTGCTTCTTCCATTCGGCTTCCGAGGCTTTTTCCCATCATTTCCTGATGATTAGATAAATGTTCAATTTCCTTTTTCATTTCATCCTATGATTTCTTTAGACTTTCCACTTCCCTCTGGAGCCTGTCATTCTCATCTTCTAGCTCCTTGTTTCATTGGTCATTTTCTTTTTTCATTTTGGCCTGGGATCTTTTCAGTGTTTCCACTTCCTTCCGGAGTTTGTCGTTTTCTCCCTTTAGTTCTTTCCAACGTTTGTCATTATCTCCCTCTAGGTACTTCTTGAATTTTTCAATCTCTCCCTTTAGTTCTTTCTACCGTTTGTCATTATCTGCCTCTAGGTCCTTCTTGAGTTTTTCATTCTCTTCCCTTAGTTCTCTAACTTCTTTGAGTATGTCTAAAGTTGTTCTTCTAAGGTCGGCATCTTGGCTTCTTTCCTGGGAGATCTCGTTGTGGGGATCTTCACCCCAAGGGTGAAGGCAGTTACTCCTAGACTTCCCCGCATTTTACTGAGTCCATGCGCCTGTCTGGTGCCCAACCTGGTACTTCTGGGGGTGGGTATCGAGCTGCCTTGACACCAAGGGTCAAGGCATTTCCACCTTGCCTTCCCAGCACCTCACTGAGTCTGTGCTCCTGTCTGGAGCCCAAGCTGGGACTTCCGGAGGTGGGTGTTGAGCCCCCCCAGAGATAAAGGCAGTTCCTCCTTGCCCTCCTGGCACCTCACTGAGTCTGTGCACCTGTGTGGATCCTAAGCTGGGACTTCCAGGAGTGGGTGTGGAACTCCCCCAAGGGTCAAGGCTGTTGATTCCTCCTTGCTGAGTCCATGCACATCCTGGGTCAGTGTGCCTGTTGGAGCCCAAGCTGGGACTTCCCTGGGCAGGTTTTGAGCCCCCCAAGGGTCAAAGCAGTTTTGCCTTGCCGTCCTGACACCTCCCCGAGTCTATGTGCCTATCTGGAGCCCAAGTTCAGAATTTCAGGGCCGGGTTTCAAGCCCCCCAAGGGTCAAGGCAGTTCCGCCTTGCCTTCCTGGCACATCACTGAGTCCACGCACCTGTCTGGAGCCCAAACTGGGACTTCTGGGGGTGTGTGTGTGTTGAGCCCCCAAGGGTCAAGGCAATTCTGCCTTGCTTTCCCGGCACCTCACTTGAGTCCATGCAACTGTCTGGCACTCAAGCTGGGATTTCTGGGGGTGGATGTCGAGCCCCCCAGTGGTCAAGGCAGTTCTGCCTTGCCTTCCTGGCACCTCATTGAGTCTGTGCACCTGTCTGGAGCCCAAGCCGGGATTTCTGGATGTGGGTTTTGAGCCCCCCAGGGTTCAAGGCAGTTCCTCCATGCCCTCCTGACACCTCACTGAGTCCATGCACCTGTGTGGATGCCAAACTGGACCTTCCAGGTGCAGGTATGGAGCCCCCCCAAGGGTCAAGGCAGTTCCACCTTGCCTTCCCGGCACCTCACTCTAGTCTGTGTGCCTTTCTGGACCCCAACCTGGGACTTCTGGGGGCAAGTATCGAGCCCTCCCCAAGGGTCAAGGCACTTCCACCTTACCTTCCTGGCACCTCACTTAGTCTGTGCTCCTGTCTGGAGCCCAAGCTGGAACTTCCAGAGGCAAGTGTTGAGTCCCCCCAGGGTTCAAGGCAGTTCCTCCTTGTCCTCCTGGCACCTCACTGAGTCCATGCACCTGTGCGGACCCCAAGCTGAGACTTCATGGGGTGGGTATGGAGCCCCCCCCCAAGGGTGAAGGCAATTCTGCCTTGCCTTCTTGTCACCTCACTGAGTCTGTGTGCCTGTCTGGAGCCCAAGCTGGGACTTCAGAGGGCAGGTGTCAAGCCCCACAAGGGTCAAGGCAGTTCCACCTTGCCTTCCGGGTACCTCACTGAGTCCGTGCGCCTGTGTAGACCCCAAGCTAGGACTTCTGGGGGCAGGTATCAAGCCCCCCAAGGGTCAAGGCTGTTTGACCTTGCCTTCCTGGCACCTCCCTGAGTCTATGTTCCTGTCTGGAGCCCAAGCTCAGACTTCCAGGGCCAGGTTTCAAGCCCCCCAAGGGTCAAAGCAGCTCCGCCTTGTCTTCCTGGCACATCACTAAGTCCTTGTGTCTGTCTGGAGCCCAAGCTCAGACTTCCGGGAGTGCGTGTGTGTCAAGCTCCCCAAGGGTCAAGGCAGTTCCACCTTGCCTTCTTACCACCTCACTGAGTCCATGCACCTGTCTTGAGCCCAAGCTGAGACTTCCGGGGGCAGGCGTCAAGCCCCCCAAGGGTCAAGGAAGTTCCTCCTTGTCTTCCTGACACCTCACTTGAGTCCGTGTGCCTGTCTGGTGCCCTTGCTCAGCCTTCCAGGGGCGGATGCCGAGCTCTCCAATGGTCAAGGCATATCTGCCTTGTCTTCCCTGCACCTCCCTGAGTCTGTGCTCCTATCTGGAGCCCAAGCTGGGACTTTCGGAGACTGGTGTTAATTCCACCCCCCAGGGTTCAAGGCAGTTCCTCCTTGCCCTCTTGGGACCTCACTGAGTCCGTGCACCTGTGTGGACCCCAAGCTGGGACTTCCAGGGGCGGGAAATAAATGTAATTTTAAAAATTAAAAATACGATGATAGATATTAGCTTTGACTTTTACAACTACATGTTATTTTATAATTATAAAAATGTTCTTAGAATTTATTCCTAAACCAATAACTCCAGAGATTTTTTTGGTATAATTTTGCTTCTAATTTGATAATCGATTCAAAAATTGATAAGTATTACCTCAAATTTCACTATCATGGAAAACAGCATAATATCTTTCACTTCACATTTTAGTTTTCTATCAATCTCATGTTCTTCAGATGTTTTTCCTCAGCAGTTGATAATATTGTTTGACTGAACAAGAAATGGAGTTCTTGATGTATCTTGATTCTTAAAATCCTGTGAAACATTTTAGGTAAACACTATGTGCTACATTATTTTACGTGGCTAATTTATTATTGACAAGTGTCACATTGGTAGAAAGGAATAGAAGGTGAAAGAGGTAATTATGATAAGAGATGGATTTGCTTCATAGTTTAGACAAGTATAATGAAGGAGCATCTGATCTGAAGACATATACTAGCTGTTTGTGGAGACAGCAAAAAGAAATGATTGACAGTACTGATAGTACGAGAAACAAACTCAGTCCAGGATTCTATGAATTTAATGAAGCTCATTACAGTCCAAAATGGCTCTTCTGTGTAAAAGTCCAGAATCATACAAAATGGTCCATGGCTTCCTTTGCTCACTGAGGACTTCTGGAGCTTGTCTTTATGTGACTACCTACATTTATTCATCTGGACAGGTATCAGCTTCTCAAATCTCTTCTCTTTGAAGTCCGGTTTATATTTAACACTTGAAGATATTGGAAGGATTAAATGAAATGATGAATAAAATACAGATGGAACTCTGTATTTAACATTTCGTGTGTACTGTCATCTTACAAAATATTCTGAATTATGAAACATTCATCCAAGCATTAGAAAGATATTGGACTTTGTATGTAATACTTGCTATGTAGTTACCAGAAAAAATTCTTCACTGAGTGTGCCCATTTTTAATTCTTTGATTTCCTAACCTCATATCCAGTTCCAGAAAAATTGAAGTGGTTGTCTTTATGGCTGTACTTGTGGAATTGTAGCAGAGAAGGTTATCATAGATGAACACCCTCCAAAGAAGCAGTTTTAAGTGGGAATGTAGCTCATTGGCCAAAAGCTTACCAAGCCTTCTGTCCTCAAAAACACAGTGACTTCAAGCTCAGGATATTCTGTGATTCTGGGTATTGAGTACAAGATGCTCTAAGAGAAAAGCCAAGGGCTGCAATAAGAGATGACAATCCCTCTTTAAGGTAGGCCTCAAGCCATTCTGTTGTACTGGGAATTAGTTTAGGGAATGGAATAGTAGTACTATGTAACAACATTTCTGTTTTTTTTCCCACTGAATAAAGGGATACATCAGGCAGGAGTAAACTTATGTAGAGAATTATAGTTTCCCAATTGAAAAGTAAACTTTGGCTGGAGAAATGGCTCAGGAATTAAGAGCACTTAGAGTTAAGAGTTTTTGCAAGGGACCAGAATATGATTCCCAGAACCCATATGAGTCACCTCACAAATGCCTCTGTCAACAGTTTTAGCAGATCCAATGCCCTCTTCCAGCCTCCAGGTAACTGTACTCACTTGTACAAACCCACACTCAGACACACACACACACACACACACACACACACATACTCATAATTACAAATAAAACATAAACTTCTGTGCTTGGAATTATTCCTGAGGACAACAGAGTATTAAGGCTTGTGGGGCTGAACTGAGTATCTGTATTTTAATCCATTGTTTTAAGCCTTTGAGCAGGCTCTGCCCATTGACTACTGAGATGTGGAGACTGAGTGCTACTAATATGGGGACAAAAATTGAAAGATTGCTTTAAAGTAGCTATTTCCTCTCCAGTGGAACTCAAAGATAAGTCATCCTGTATCATTTCAAGTCTTTGAAATATTTGCTGTGCACTGAACAGCATTTCCCTCTTACTGGTGCAAGTTATAAATGGGTGTAGCAGCTTGACAACTGCCCTAGAACATCTCTAGAACTCAGCTTCCCCTGAAAGATCACTGGCAGGTTGCAATTGTGGTGCAATTAGGGTAGCACAAGTAACCAACAGAAAAGTTTCTTCTCAACCCTATGGGCTACCGCTTCTGAGTCTGTTCAAGGAAAACTTAGGCAGCACCCTACAAGATAGAAGTATAAGGAGGGATTTCATAAATCCACTTCATTATCTCAGTAATACAGTCAGCAATTGACAAAGGAGGCTGCTGTAGCAGTTGGCTTCTCTTTGGGCTACTTTCATCCCTACAAAAAAATGATGCTAACTGAAAGTTCGGTGACCCCTCTTTCCTCCTACAACAGATGGAGGTATCAAAACCTAGAAAGGGATAGACAGGCCTGCTCAGCATACCTTATCCGTATCAAATCAGTAGGCTTTCATACCTCCAAGGTATAAGAAGTGGCATTGTTATTGCATCAAATGATTAATTTCTAATAATTCAGTATAACATTTAGAGTTTAAAATATTAACTATCACCCTATTTTTTTCATTACTTCCTCTCCATCCTTATCATTATTCAGTGATTCAAAAACTCTAAATTTTGGCCAGGCATGGTGGCACACGCCTTTGATCCCAGCACTCAGGAGGCTGTGAGTTTAAGGTCAGCCTGGTCTAAATAGTGAGTTCTAGGATAGCTGGGGCTACAGAGAAACCCTGTCTCAAAAAGACCAAAAGAAAACCTTCACATTTTTCTAATACCCACCAACTTAGAATATAATTGCACGTGTGCCATGAAAATTTATTTTTGACACTAAAGAGAAAGGAGCTGGAAGATGGATCATCAGTTAAGAGCACTGGTTGTTCTTACAGGTTAAATTCCCAGCACCTACGTGGTGACTAACAGCTATCCATAACTCTAGTTCCAGGGGATCCAGTGACCTCTTCTGTCCTCCCTGAGTTCTGAGTACTGTACAACACTGGCACACTTATATACATCCAGGCCTAACACTCAAAGTAAAAACAAATTAAAAAAATAAATAAAAATTGGAGAGGGTTTGTGAGGAATGGTTTAAAGTTCTTTGCATTAGGAAACATCTTGATTTCCCTTTCTTTGGAGAGATAATCAGATTCCAACTATCTTAATGTGTTTGACAATCCTTTGCCTACATTGAGACATGGATTTAACTCTTCAGTGAAGTTGTGTCATGCTAGCAGCATCTCTTCCAGACTGCAGCAGTGTGAAGATGGAAAGGGCAGTGCTCATGAAATAGTGCTAGAAAAATCATTTGGAATTGGCTGTACAGTGTAACTAAATCCCATGGACCTAAGCCTCTGATAGGTTTCCTGCATTGGTGAAAATATCCTACATAAGCTAACAAGTAGTGACCATAAAATTAAGGATTATTTTTTCTTCAGATTATCTCCTGTCCCAAATATTACTTCACCACTTTTCAATGTAAATATCCTAAACATCATAACACCCTTGGGGGTAAGGGCAGTTAAAGTCTCAGTACTCTTTTGGAGGGGAACATGAAACTTGAAACTAGTATGTTACAGTGTCCCACAAAATGTAATGCTCAAAACAGCAGTATCAGTATTACCCAGGCAACTTGCTGTGAATACATTATTATTATTTAGCCAGATGTGATTGTACATCCCTGTAGTTGCATCACTGGGGAAGCTGAAGCAAGAGAATTCAGAATTTGAGTCCAGCCAGGGTCACATGGTGAGTTTCAAGCCTGTTTATTCTACATCAAAGGACCTCTCTCAAAAGAAAAAAAAAAGTGATGGATCCCACTAAAGATACAAATGAATGGGTGGAGAGGGTTGGTCTGTTTTGTTAATCTTACAGAGGATTCTGATTTATTTTTAAGTTTGGGAATGACTGCCTTCATAAAAGTTAATCAGATACCCTTATAGTTATGGGAATTGAATTCTGTGTCTTGTGTGTACAAGGCTAGTTCTCTACAACTGAGCTATATCCTTAGCACTATCTTCTCTTTTTGAAGAGGAAGAAACTTATTCTAAGGTTTTCTTCCTAATGTTGCTTAACATAGTGGTTAAGTGTGACGTAAATCTTAGTCATTCTGACTTTAACAAATAAAATTCTAACATTTAAATTTTGTTTTATGGGGTGGGCCAGAGCTGGGAGGATACTGGTTCCATCACATATTTCCTGGAACCATCTATCTCACAAAACTGTGTCCAGAGTCAACCTCCCTCCCATAATTTTATTCAAAATGTCTTCTCCAGCTTTAATTGAGGAAGTACAAGCCAGGGTCCACCTCATTTGGGTGACCATGGTGGGGAGTTGTGGAGCACAGGGGGATGATTGATAGTTGTTTGGGTTTGACAAGGAGGAAACTTCAAGCACTTCCTTGGAGAAAACATGACATCTTTTGGTTAAAAAAAAAGATTATATATAACAGTTAAAATATTTTGTAATATAATATTTTCTCTTTTTATTGATACATGCTACAACCATTCATAATTTATCCTTATGTAATCCTATGGTGTGTTCTATCATATAGGAATACTAATATTCATATTCTAGAAAAAAAGAGAAAATGTAAAGTTATACTTCTTTTTACCTGCATGCAAATTTACTGTTAAAATGTGAATCTCTAAAGGTGCTTTGGAATTAACCTATAGTTTATTTTCAGGTTTTGTAACTTTGATTTATGTGTGGAGTGTATGTATGCATATTTTGGACTAATATAAAATCAAATGGGAACATAAAAGAGAGAGAAAAACCTATTCAAAGAACTGACCAAAACAGTAAACCTGTGCACCGAAAAGTTCATAAAAGACTGAGAAAAAATGCAAGGACTTGTGTATGACAGAATCCATGAGCTCTGACAGGGAGAGGGGGGCATGAGGGGTGGGCATGGATGGGGGAATGAGTCTAAATTTGGTTAAGAAATGTTATATGAAATGTGCCCAATAAAAATTAAAAAAATAATTAGAACAAAAAAATCCACTTATATCTTTATATTTCCCCACACAACATACTAATAATTGAAAATTAAAATAATTCAAAAGTCAGCATTCATTAAGATTTGCTTTAGCAGGCATCACAAGAAAGCTTCCTTTGCCCTCCATCATTTAGTGTTACACATTAGTTCCAGTCTGCTAGAGAAAGACTGATGAATTGCTATGACTGGAAGTTGATTAAGTCAATGACAGTTATACTAACTTTTCTTTCAAAACTTTAACAGACTCTTATTGATTTTGTTTTTTATTTTGTTTTTGTTTTTATTTTTGGCATGATCTCTCATAGCCCCAGCCATCCTGGAACTTGCTATGTACACTAGACTGGATGGATCTCACAAAGATCCACCTGCCTCTACCTCCCTAGTGTTTGGATAAAGGCTTCCATTGCCTAATGAAATAATCTTGCAGTTTCTGTCCCCTACTATATTTATGTGGTGGATTACATTTATGTATTTACCTCTGTGGGAACATCTCTGCATCTTAAGAATGAAACCAACGTTTATGGTGGATGATCTTTTTGATGTGCCCATAAATTTAGTGTATTGGTGTATTGGTCCTGAGGAGAAAATCATTATCCTCGCTTTTTTTTTCTTTTTTTGAGACAGGGTCTCCTTATAGCCCCAGCTGGCCTGGAGCTCACTCTGTAGACCAGGTTGGCCTTGAACTCACAGAGACCTACCTGCCTCTGCCTGCTGAGTGATAGGATTAAAGGTGTATGCCACCGCACCTGGCTTAAAGATGGTTTTTAACAGCCATGTGGGTGCTAGGAATCAAACCCGGGACCTTGACACAAGCAGTCGGTGATCTTAACCACAGAGCCATCTCTCCAGTCCCTATCCTTGCCTTTTTAAATATCTCTAAATTTATTTCCTTTTTGTTCTGGCTGATTTTAAGGCATCTTTCTTCTTAATCACATATGTTTAAGATTTTCGTAATTTTGTTTTTCTCTGTGTTTCTTATGGTTTTCTTCAGTTTCTTTCGTGGATTTAGGGATGGCCTAGCGGTTAAGAGCGACGACCGCTCTTGCAGAGGACCCGGGTTCGATCCCCAGCACCCACATGGCGGCTAAGAACCGTCTGTGACTCCGGTTCCAGGAGAACTCCAGTTCCAGGGGAATCCGAGACCGTCTTCTGACCTCCGCGGCATCGCACGACACGGGTGCGCAGACCTGCATGCAGACAATACATTCATACACATAAAAATAAATAAATAAATAAAAATTTAAAAAAAAAATAAAATAAAATAAATTCATAGTTTCATCAAGCTTAATATTTTTTCAGCAATTATCTCTCAAAATATACAGGAGAGGGTACTAAAGATGAGAATCTGCTGTCCAAAACTTGGCTCCACCCATATCCAGATATGCAACCAGAATATATTTTCCTTTGTCTTCTTCAGTTTATAAGTATTCCCAGAGATCTCTCCAAGATTCTCATAACCTCACAAGGTTTTAGATATATGACATATAAATCTATATATAACATATATACCGATGTTCTTAAAATCCTATCGAGGAGTAATATAAAGCAGCATTGACTTCTGCAGAATTTGGTGTTTTAGGAGGTATGGTTAATTCATAAATATCCTCACCCATTTAACTTCTAGTCAATTACATTTATGAAGGACTGATAGGCACTGGATTTGAAGCATACATTGTTGGTTAATAAAGAAGGAAACTGCATTGTCCTTTTCTGTTCATTTGCTGTTGTTGTTGGATTCTGTGTGTGTCTGTCTGTATGCATGCGTGTCTGTCTGTATGTGTATCTGTGTGTCTGTGTGTTTGTGCAAGTGCACATTCGAGTGCAGGTGCACAAGGACCACAATGCCACTATGGAGGTCAGAGAATAAAAACCCTCTGGTGTTGGTCCTCACTTTCTACTTTAAGTCAGTCTCCTTTTATGCTGTTTGCTGCTGCATACTTCAAGCTAGTTAGTGAGCTTGGTAGGCCTCTCTTATTGCTGCCTACTATCATTTCCTTTTAAGCAACATGCTTATTCTTACAGTATGAGCACTGGGATTATAGCCACGTTTCCATGCCCAGTTTTTACATAGGTTCTGGGGACTCAAACTCATGAACTCATGCTAAAGCTGTCATACAATTCTCTTTAACTTTATGTTTTCAGCAATAACAGTTTAATCTGATAAATTTAGTTTATGAGCAGTTGCCCCTTTCATTTATATAGAGTCTTAATCCAATTGGTAAGGAAGGGGAGGAAAGACAAAAAGAGAAGAGAAAAAGGAAACCACTGTCAGAGCAGCATACTGTGAATGATGTCCCTCCTTTGTGGACGCCAGCGCCAAATCCCTAGTTGCAAAGCAAACTAAACATCATCAATGTTATATTTCTTTTTATCTGAAAGCAGTGGTAGGGTTAAAAGTTGAGTCCCCTGGCGGCGAGGACATCAGGGACCCGCCAGAGGAGGCCATGTGCCGCCACTCTGCCCAAGGGCTGCCGCTCTGCCTGTGTGCTGCCGCCAGCATGCTGGTGGTGTTGGGCATGTCTTAGTGGAGGCCCAGCCCAGAGCTTGGCTGGCTGTGCAGGTGGAGGGCCGGGCTGGGTCGCCCTGGGCCCGTGAGCTGGCAGGCCTGTGAGCCGGGGCCCTGCGGGACCACAGGGCGGGACAGGCTCCACAGTGCCAAGATGAGTGTCACGTCATTGTTCCTGGTGTGCAGCAGTGGCACCTGCCACCATCTCGCAGGTGAGCTCATCTCCGTGGGGCGTGAGGAGTGTGAGCTCATGTTGCAGTCCCACAGTGTAGACAAGCAGCATGCTGTCATCAACTATGACCAGGACCGTGATGAGCACTGGGTGAAGGACCTGGCCAGTCTCAATGGGACGTTTGTGAATGACGTGCACATCCCAGACCAGAAGTACATCACATTGAAACTCGATGATGTCATCTGCTTTGGCTATGATTCCAACATGTGTGTGGTGGAGCGTGTGCATCACCGTGTTCTTGAGGAGGCGCTCAAGCATGAAAAGTACACCAGTCAGCTGCAGGTGAGTGTCAAGGGCTCTGCACCCAAAAGAGGTGAGCCGCTGCCTGAGCATACACCCTACTGTGAGTCCTCACAGCCTAGGCCAGAAAAGGGGGACTGAAGACCTGGAGCAGGTAGGCTGCGAGGATAGCAACCCAGATGGATGGGGAAGGATGAACATACAGAGGTGCCTCAGGCCCTCTCCATCTCCCTTTCTACTCCCCCGGGCCCTGTCTGTCTCCATTTCTGCTTCCCCAGTCTATGTCCTCTGTGCACTGTCCACCCCTACAATTCCCCATGCCCCCTCCCACGGGTCCTCATTGCAGCTTGCACTCCCAATTCACAGGATAGCTCAGCAGCCGGGGCCCAGGCCTGTTTAGCTGTGGGCTTGTCCTGTACATCTGCACATGCCTGCCCGGCACACCCACTTTTCTCAGGCCTAGGGCCCATCTTGTGGTCTGCAGCAGGTCAGAGGCAGACAGGGAAGGGTGATAGGTCTAAGTTGCCAGAAGTCACGTGTCTGAGTCTGATTCTGCAGATGATGTGGCCATTGAGGTTGGAGTGAGCAGGTGAGTGGAGGGGAGGTCTGCTTATGCATTCAGGCAGCAGTGCAGAGATGGCCCAACTGCTGGTCCTAGGTGACCGGGGGGGGGGGTTGGGGGGGCTGCATAGCATAGTAACTAGAGGTACTGGAGAGTCCTGGCTGGATGTGCAGTGTATAGACTGGCCAGTTCTGGATGAAAGTACTGGGGAGCCCTGGCTGGATGTGTAGGGTGTGGGCTGGCCAGTTCGGGATAAAAGGAGGCGTGTCCAGGAAATTGAAGTCCATGCTCCACCAGTATTTAGGAGAGTCACTTTGCTACTCCAGCCTTGGCCTACCTATGCTGTACTCTCTGAGTCAGCCTGTGCCCCCATATGTGGTGCCGTGAACTGCCAGCATCTGCTTGGGATCCACGTGTACACTAAACAACAGTGCCTTCTGCTGTGGAAGCCTGACACATGCTGGTCTTTGGAAAGACTGTTGGGAATTGGGAAATTTTTCAGAAAGTCATGTGAGCTCCTCAGAGCACCTGTCAGCTCCATGCTGTCCCTGAGGTTATGGCAGGTGCAGCCAGTTGGGCAAGCAGTTTCCTCAGCTCTCAGGGGCAGACACAGCACACTCGGGGAACCAAGATGGGCTTGTGGCCAACAGATGGATGAGTACTGCCCAGTGCCAGACCCCTGCTACTTCTGGGTAAAGCACTGGGTTAAGAACGAGGTCCTGGCCAGGATTGGTGGCGCACACTTATAATCCCAGCACTTGGGAAGCAGAGGCAGGTGGATCTCTGTGAGTTCAAGGCCAGCCTGGTCTACATAGTGAGTTCCAGGCCAGCTGGGACTGCAGGGAGACCCTGTCTCAAAAAGGAAAAAAAAATGAGACCCTTAGGCCAGTGGCAGAGGAAAAGAAGAGGATCCAATGGTAGAAAAAGATCAGAGATGAGAGTGTGCCATAACACAGGAACTACACAGTGAAGAGTGAGTCTGTGCCATACTGCATAGGAACTACACAATGAAAAGTATACCAGTGTGCCGTACTGCACGGGAACCACACAGTGAAGTGTGTACTGTGCTGCACACGAACTACACCGTGAAGAGTGTGCGAGCATGCCATACTACACAGAAACTACATGGTGAAGACCGGGTGTGTGTGACATTCTGCACAGGAACTACATGGTGAAGAGTGTGTGTGCCGAACTGCACAGGAACTACATGGTGAAGAGTGAGGGAGCGTGCCATACTGCACAGGAACTACACGGTGAAGCATGTGGTAGTGTGCCATTCTGCACAGGAACTACATGGTGAAGAGTGTGAGTGTGTGCCATACTGCACAGGAACTACATGGTGAAAAGTGTGATTGTGTGCCATACTACACAGGAACTACAAGATGAAGAGTGTGCGAGTGTGCGGTACTGCACAGGAACTACATGGTGATGAGTCTTAGTGTGTGCCATACTGCACAGGAACTACATGGTGAAGAGTGTGAGTGTGTGCCATACTGCACAGGAACTACATGGTGAAGACTGAGTGTGTGCCATACTGAACTGGAACTACGAGGGGAAGAGAGTGCAATTGTGCCATACACACAGGAACTACACTGTGAGGAGTTTGCAGGTGTGCTGTACTTCACAGGAACTACACAGTGAAGAGTGCGCAAGTGTGCCATACTGCACAGGAACTACACAGAGAACAGGGTGACAGTGTGCTGTACTGCATAGGAACTACACAGTGAAGAATGTGAGTGTGTGCTGTAATGCACAGGAACTACATGGGGATGAGTGTGAGTGTGTACCGTACTGAAGAGGAACTACACAGTGAAGAGTGTGCGAGTGTGCCATACTGCACAGGAATTACACAGTGAAGAGTGTGCGAGTGTGCTGTACTGCACAGGAACTACATGGTGAAGACTGCGAATGTGTGCCATTCTGCAAAGGAACTACATGATGAGGAGTGTGTGAGTGTGCTGTACTGCACAGGAACTACATGGCGAAGTGTGTGTGTGCTGTACTGCACAGCAACTACATGGTGAATAGTGTGGAAGTGTGCTGTTATGCACAGGAACTACACAGTGAAGAGTGTGCGAGTGTGCTGTACTGCACAGGAACTACATGGTGAAGAGTGTTAGTGTGTGCTGTTCTGCACAGGAACTACATGTTGGAGAGAGTGAGTGTATGCCGTACTGCACAGGAACTACACAGTGAAGATTGTGAGTGTGTGCCATACTACACAGGAACTACGTGTTGAAGAGTGTGGGAGTGTGCCATTCTGCACAGGGACTACACGGTGAAGAGTGTGAGTGTGTGCGATACTACACAGGATCTACATGGTGAAGAGTGTGGGAGTGTGATGTACTGCACAGGAACTACATGGTGATGAGTGTGACTGTATCCCGTACTGCACAGGAACTACATGGTAAAGAGTGTGTGTGTGTACGCCATACTACACAGGAACTACATGGAGAAGAGCGTGCGAGTGTGCCATACTGCACAGGAACTACATGGTGAAGAATGTGAGTTTGCACCATACTACACAGGAACTACATGGCGATGAGTCTGAGTGTGTGCCATACTGCACAGGAACTACATGGTGAAGAGTGTGAGTGTGTGACATTCTGCACAGGAAGTACACGATGAAGAGTGTGGTAGTGTGCGATTCCACACAGGAACTACATGGTGAAGAGTATGATTGTGTGCCATACTGAACAGGAACTACATGGTGAAAAGTATGACTGTGTGCCAGACTACACAGGAACTACATGGTGAAGAGTGTGCTAGTGTGCTGTACTTCACAGGAAATACATGGTGAAGAGTGTGAGTATGTGCTGTACTGCACAGGAACTACATGGTGAAGAGTGTGAGTGTGTGCCATACTGCACAGGAAATACTCGGTGAAGAGTGTGGGAGAGTGCTATTCTGCACAGGAATTACTTGGTGAAGAGTGTGAGTGTGTGCCGTACTGCAAAGGAACTACGTGGTGAAGAGTGTGAGTATGTGCCATACTACACAGGCACTACATGGTGAAGAGTGTGCAGTTGTGCCTTACTACACAGGAAGTACATGGCCATGAGTCTGATTGTTTACCGTTCTGCACAGGAAGTACACGGTGAAGAGTGTGCATGTGTGCCGTACTGCACAGGAACTACACGGTGAAGCGTGTGGGAGTGTGCTATTCTGCACAGGAACTACATGGTGAAGAGGGTGATTGTGTGCCATACTACACAGGAAGTACATGGTGAAGAGTGTGCATGTGTGCCATACTGCACAGGAACTACATGGAGAAGAGTGTGATTGTGTGCCATACTGCACAGGAACTACATGGTGAAGAGTGTGGTTGTGTGCCATACTGCACAGGAACTACATGGTGAAGAGTGTGGTTGTGTGCCATACTGCAGAGTAGCTACACCATAAAGAGTGTGGGAGTGTGCCTTTCTGCACAGGAACTACATGGTGCAGAGTGTGAGTGTGTGCCATTCTGCACAGGAACTACATGGTGAAGTATGTGGGAGTGTGCTATTCTGCACAGGAACTACATGGTGAAGAGGGTGATTGTGTGCCATACTACAGAGGAACTACATGGTGAAGAGTGTGCAAGTGTGCCATACTGTACAGGAAGTACACGGTGAAGAGTGTGAGTTTGTGCCATACTACACAGGAACTACATGGGAAGAGTGTGCAATTGTGCCTTACTACACAGGAACTACATGGTGATGAATCTGATTATGTACCATTCTGCACAGGAAGTACACGGTGAAGAGTGTGCTTGTGTGCCGTACTGCACAGGAACTACATGGTGAAGAGTGTGATTGTGTGCCATACTGCACAGGAACTACATGGTGAAGAGTGAGATTGTGTGACATAATACACAGCAACTACATGGTGAAGAGTGTGCCACTGTGACGTACTGTACAGGAACTACATGGCATAGAGTGTGGGAGTGTGCCATTCTGCACAGGAACTACATGTTGAAGAGTGTGAGTGTGTGCCATACTGCAAAGGAACTATACAGTGAAGAGTGTGCGAGCATGCCATACTGCATAGTAACTACATGTTGAAGACTGAGTTTGTGCCACACTGCACAGGAACTACGAGGTGAAGTGTGTGCGATTGTGCCATACTGCACAGGAACTATACTGTGAAGAGTGTGCATGTGCGCCATACTGCAGAGCAACTACAAGGTGAAGATTGTGCAAGTGTGCCATACTGCACAGGAACTACACGGTGAAGAGTGTGCCACTGTGCTCTACTGCACAGTAACTACACAGTGAAGAATGTGAGTGTGTGCTGTACTGCAAAAGAACTGCATGTTGAATAGTGTGAGAGTGTGCAGTACTGCATAGGAACTACACAGTAAAGAGTGTGTGAGTGTGCCATACTGCACAGGAACTACTCGGTGAATAGTGTGTGAGTGTGCTGTATGGCACAGGAACTACATGGTGAAGACTGTGATTGTGTGCCGTTCTGCACAGTAACTCCATGGTGAGCAGTGTGTGAGTGTGCCGTACTGCACAGGGACTGCATGGTGATGAGTCTGAGTGTGTGCCATGCTGCACAGGAACTAAATGGTGAAGAGTGTGTGTGTGCCATACTACACAGGAACTACATGGTGAAGAGTGTGTGAGTGTGCAGTACTGCACAGGAACTACATGGTGATGAGTCTGAGTGTGTGCCATGCTGCACAGGAACTAAATGATGAAGAGTGTGTTTGTCATACTACACAGGAACTACAGGGTGAATAGTGTGTGAGTGTGCCATACAGCACAGGAGCTACATGGTGAACAGTGTGGAAGTGTGACATTCTGCACAGGTACTACATGGTGAAGACTGTGATTGTGTGCCACCGTGCACAGGAACACCATGAGGAAGAGTGTGCTAGTGTTCCTTACAGCACAGGAATTCCATGGTGAAGAGTGTGGGAGTGTGACATTCTGCACAGGAAGTACATGGTGAAAAGTGTGAGTGTGTGCCGAACTGCACAGGAACTACATGGAGAACACTGAGCTAGAGTGCCATATTGCACAGGAACTACATGGTGAATAGTGTGTGTGCCATACTGCACAGGAACTACAAGGTGAAGAGTGTGATTGTGTGCCATTCTACACAGGAACTACATGGTGAAGAGTGTGAGAGTGTGCTGTACTGCAAAGGAACTACATGGTGATGAGTCTGAGTCTGTGTCGTACTGCACAGGAATTACATGGTGAAGAGTGTGGGAGTGTGACATTCTGCACAGGAAGTACATGGTGAAAAGTGTGAGTGTGTGCCGAACTGCACAGGAACTACATGGAGAACACTGAGCTAGAGTGCCATATTGCACAGGAACTACACGGTGAACAGTGTGAGTGTGTGCCATACTGCAAAGGAACTACATGGTGAAGAGTGTGTGAGCTTGCTATACTGCACAGGAATTACAAGGTGAAGAGTGTGGGAGTGTGACATTCTGCACAGGAATTACATGGCAGAGTGTGATTGTGTGCAATACTGCAGAGGAACTACATGGCGAAGAGTGTGTGAGTTTGCCGTACTGCACACGAACTATATGGTGATGAGTCTGCGTGTGTGCTGTACTGCACAGGAACTACATGGTGAACAGTGTGAGTGTGTGCAGTTCTGCACAGGAACTACATGGTGAAGAGTGGGCGAGTGTGCCATACTGCACAGTAACTACATGGTGAAGAGTGTGGGAGTGTGATATTCGGCACAGGAATTACATGGTGAAGAATGTGATTGTGTGCCATTCTGCATAGGAACTACATGGTGAGGAGTGTGCGAGTGTGTCACACTGCACAGGAACTACAATGTGAAGACTGTGTGTGTGGTACTGCACAGCAACAACATGGTGAAGAGTGTGTGAGTGTGCTGTTATGCACAAGAACCACACAGTGAAGTGTGAGCAAGTGTGATGTACTGCACAGGAACTACATGGTGAAGAGTGTGTGTGTGCCATACTACACAGGAACTACATGGAGAAGATTGTGCAAGTGTGCCGTACTGCACAGGAACTAGATGGTGATGAGTCTGAGTGTGTTCCATACTGCACAGGAACTACATGGTGAAGAGTGTGAGTGTGTGCCATTCTACACAGGAACTACATAGTGAAGAGTGTGCAAGTGTGCTGTACTGCACAGGAACAACATGGTGAAGAGTGTGCAAGTGTGCCATACTGCAAAGGAAGTAAACATTGAATAGTGTGCCAGTGTGCTGTCCTGCACAGAAACTACACCATGAAGAGTGTGTGTGCCATTCTACACAGGAACTACATGGTGAAGAGTGAGAATGAGGGCCATACTGCACAGGAACTACATGGTGAAGAGTGTGGGAGTGTGTTATTCTGCACAAGAAGTACATTCTGAATAGTGTGATTGTGTGCCATACTACACAGCAACTACATGGTGAAGAGAGTGTGAGTGTGCCATACTGCACAGGAACTACATGGTGATGAGTCTGACTATGTGCCGTACTGCACAGGAACTACATGGTGAAGAGTGTGCATGTGTGTCATTCTGCACAGGAACTACATGGTGAAAAGTGAGAGTGTATGCCATACTGCACAGGAACTACATGGTGAAGAGTGTGCAATTGAGCCATACTGCATAGGAACTACATGTTGAATAGTGTGCCCATGTGCTGTATTGCACAGGAACTACACCATGAAGAGTGTGTGTGCCATTCTACACAGGAACTACATGGTGAAGAATGTGAGTGTGGGCCCTACTGCACAGGAACTACAGGGTGAAGAGTGTGGGAGTGTGGTATTCTGCACAGGAACTACTTGGTGAACAGTGTCAGAGTGTACCGTACTGCACAAGAACTACATGGTGAAGAGGTGGGAGTGTACCGTTCTGTGCAGGAACTACAAGGAGTGCGAGTGTGCCGTACTGCACAGGAACTACTCAGTGAAGAGTGAGGGAGTGTGCCATTCTGCATAGGAACTACACAGGGAAGAGTGTGGGAGTGTGCCATTCTGCACAGGAACAACAAGGTGAACAGTGTGAGTGTGTGCCGTACTGCTCAGGAACTACATGGTGAAGATGGTGTCTGTGCTGTACTGCGCAGGAACTACAAGGTGAAGAGTGTGCAATTGTGCCATACTGCACAGGAACTACATTGTGAAGTGTGATTGTGTGCCATACTACACAGGAACTACATGGTGAAGAGTGTGTGAGTGTGCCATTCTGCCCAGGAAATACATGGTGAAGAGTGAGATTGTGTGCCATACTGCACAGGAACTACATGGTGAAGACTGTGTGAGAATACCGTACCTCAGAGGAACTACACCGTGAAGAGCGTGTGTGCCATTTTTCACAGGAACTACATGGTGAAGAATGTGAGAGTGTGCTGTACTGTACAGGAACTACATGGTGAATAGTGTGCGAGTGTGTTGTACTGCACAGGAACTACATGGTGCATAGTGTGCAAGTGTGCTGTACTGCACAGGAACTACACCATGAAGAGTGTGAGTGTGTGCCATTCTTCACAGGAACTACATGGTGAAGAGTTTGGATGTGTGCCCTACTGCACAGGAACTACATGGTGAAGAGTGTGGGAGTGTGCTATTCTGCACAGGAACTACATGGTGAAGAGTGTGATTGTGTGCCATACTACACAGGAACTACATGGTAAAGAGTGTGAGAGTGTGCCATACTGCAAAGGAACTACATGATACTGAGTCTGAGTGTGTGCTGCACTGCACAGGAACTACATGGTGAAGAGTGTGATTCTGTGCCATACTGCACAGAAACTACATGGTGAAGACTGTGGGAGCATGCAATACTGCACAGGAATTAAATGGTGAAGAGTGCGATTATGTGCCATACTACACAGGAAGTACATGGTGAAGACTGTGCGAGCATGCCGTCCTGCACAGGAACTACATGGTGTAGAGTGTTGGTGTTTGCCATTCTGCACAGGAAGTACATGGTGAAGAGTGTGAGTGTGTGCAATACTTCACAGGAACTACAGTGTGAAGAGTGTGCCAGTGTGCCATACTGCACAGGAACTACATATTGAATAGTGTGCCAGTGTGCTGTACTGCACAGGACCTACACCATGAAGAGTGTGTGTGCCATTGTACACAGGAACTACATGGTGAAGACTGTGCAAGAATGCCATACTGCACAGGAACTATGCCGTGAAGAGTGTGTGTGCCATTCTTCACAGGAACTACATGGTGAATACTTTGCGAGTGTGCTGTACTGCACAGGACCTACATGAACAAGAGTGTGGGTGTGTGCCTTTCTGCACATGAACTACATGTTGAGGAGTGTGCGAGTGTGCCGAAATGTACAGGAACTACTTGGCGAAGAGTGTGTGTGCTGTACTGCACAGCAACTACATGGTGAAGAGTGTCGGAGTGTGTTTTTATGCACAGGAACTACACAGTGTAGAGAGAACGAGTGTGCTGTACTGCACAGGACCTACACGGTGATGAGTGTGAGTGAGTACCATACTGCACAGGAACTACATGGTTAATAGAGTGCGAGTATGATGTACTGCACAGGAACTACATGGTGAAGACTGTGATTGTGTGCCGTTCTGCACAGGAACTACATGGTGAGGAGTGTGTGAGTGTGCCGTACTGCCCAAGATCTACATGGCGAAGAGTGTGTGTCCCATACTACACAGCAACTACATGGTGAAGAGTGTTTGAGTGTGCTGTTATGCACAGGAACTACACTGTGAAGAGTGTTGGAGTGTGACATTCTGCACAGGCACTACATGGTGAAGACTGTGATTGTGTGCCGTTCTGCACAGGAACTACATGGTGAGGAGTGTGCGAGTGTGCCGTACTGCACAAGAACTACATGGCAAAGAGTGTGTGGGCCATACTACACAGCAACTACAAGGTGACGTGTGTTTGAGTGTGGTATTATTCACAGGAACTACACTCTGAAGAGTGTGGGAGTGTGACATTCTGCACAGGTACTACATGGTGAAGAGTGTGAGTGTGTGCCGTACTGCACAGGAACTACATGGTGAAGAGTGTGATTGTGTGCCATAATACACAGGATCAACATGGTGAAGAGTGTGCAATTGTGACTTCCTGCACCGGAACTACAAGGTGATTAGTCTGACTGTGTAAAATTCTGCACAGGAAGTACACTGTGAAGAGTGTGCATGTGTGCCATACTGCACAGGAACAACATGGTGAAGAGTGTGAATGTGTGCATAGTGCACAGGAACTACACGGTGAAGAGTGTGCGAGCATGCCATACTGCACAGGAACTAAATAGTGAAGACTGAGTGTGTGCCATACTGCACAGGAACTACTAGGTGTAGTGTGTGCGATTGTGCCAAACTGCACAGGGACTGCATTGTGAAGAGTGTGATTGTGTG
>VZQC01006430.1:1550767-1571197 GCA_009823505.1 Rhizomys pruinosus
TGAAGAGTGTGTGTGCCATTCTACACAGTAACTACATGGTGAAGACTTTGCAAGAATGCCATACTGCACAGGAACTACACCGTGAAGAGTGTGTGTGCCATTCTTCACAGGAACTACATGGTGAGGAGTGTGTGAGTGTGCCATACTGAACAGGAACAACACAGTGAAGAGGTGTGAGTGTACCATACTGCACAGGAACTACAAGTCGAATAGTGTGGGAGTGTGACATTCTGCACAGGAACTACTTGGTGAGGAGTGTGCAAGTGTGCCGTACTGCACAAGAACTACACGATGAAGAGTGTGTGTGCTGTACTACACAGCAACTACAAGGTGAAGTGTGTTTGAGTGTGGTGTTATTCACAGGAACTACACTGGGAAGAGTGAGGGAGTGTGACATTCTGCACAGATACTACATGGTGAAGAGTGTGAGTGTGTGCCGTACTGTACAGGAACTACATGGTGAAGAGTGTGTGAGTGTGACATACTCCACAGTAACTACATGGTGAAGAGTGTGGGAGTGTGACATTCTGCACAGGAACTACATGGTGAAGAGTGTGGGAGTGTGACATTCTGCACAGGAACCACATGGTGAAGAGTGAGAGTGTGTGCCGAACTGCACAGGAACTACATGGTTAAGAGTGTGCGAGTGTGCCATACTGCACAGGACCTGCACGTTGAAGAGTGTGGGAGTGTACTATTCTGCACAGGAACTACATGGTAAAGAGTGTGACTGTGTGCCATACTGCACAGGAAATACATGGTGAGGAGGGTGCGAGTGTGCCATACTGCAGAGGAACTACATTGTGATGAGACTGAGTGTGTGCCATTCTGCACAAGAAGTACAAGGTGAAGAGTTTGCATGCGTGCCATACTACACAGGAACTACATGTTGAAGAGTGTGAGTGTGTGCCGTACTGCACAGGAACAACATGGTGAAGAGTGTGAGTGTGTGCAGTACTGCACAGGAACTACGTGGTGAAGAGTGTGCAATTGTGCCTTACTACACAGGAACTACATGGTGATGAGTCTGATTGTGTACCATTCTGCACAGGAAGTACACTGTGAAGAGTGTTCATGTCTGCCATACTGCACAGGAATTACATGGTGAAGAGTGTGGTAGTGTGCCATACTGCACAGGAACTATGGTCAAGAATGTGATTGTGTGCCATAACACACAGGAACTACATGGTGAAGACTGTGCAAGCATGCCATACAGCACAGGAGCTACATGGTGAAGACTGAATGTGTGCTGTACTGCACAGGAACTAGGAGGTGAAGAGTGTGCAATTGTGCCAAACTGCACAGGATCTACATTGTGAAGAGTGTGACTGTGTGCCATACTACACAGGAACTACATGGTGAAGAATGTGAGAGTGTGCCATTTTTCACAGGAAATACATGGTGAAGAGTGTGATTGTGTGCCATACTACACAGGAACTACATGGTGAAGAATGTGTGAGAATGCAGTACCTCAGAGGAACTACGCCGTGAAGAGCATGTGTGCCATTTTTCACAGGAACTACATGGTGAAGAGTGTGAGAGTGAGGAGGGTGCGAGTGTACTGTCCTGCACAGAAACTACAAGGTTAAGAGTGTGTGTGAAGTACTGCACAGCAACTACATGGTGAAGAATGTGAGTGTGTGCTGTACTGTACAGGAACTACATGGTGAATAGTGTGCGAGTGTGCTGTACTGCACAGGAAATACATGGTGTGAGTGTGCCGTACTGAACAGGAACAACACAGTGAAGAGTGTGTGAGTGTACCATACTGCACAGGAACTACAAGGCGAATAGTGTGGGAGTCTGACATTCTGCACAGGAAATACATGGTGAGGAGTGTGCGAGTGTGCCGTACTGCACAAGAACTACATGGCGAAGAGTGTGTGTGCCATACTACACAGCATCTACAAGGTGAAGTGTGTTTGAGTGTGGTGTTATTCAAATTAACTACACTGGGAAGAGTGTGGGAGTGTGACATTCTGCACAGGTACTACATGGTGAAGAGTGTGAGTGCGTGCCAAACTGCACAGGAACTACATGGTGAAGAGTGTGGGAGTGTAACATTTTGCAAAGGAACTAGATGGTGAAGAGTGTGACTGTGTGCCGAACTGCACAGGAACTACATGGTGAAGAGTGTGCGAGCATGCCATACTGTACAGGAACTGCACGTTGAAGAGTGTGGGAGTGTGCTACTCTGCAGACTAACTACATGGTGAAGAGTGTGACTGTGTGCCATACTGCACAGGAAATACATGATGAGGAGTGTGCGAGTGTGCCATACTGCAGACGAACTACATTGTGATGAGACTGAGTGTGTGCCATTCTGCACAGGAAGTACATGGTGAAGATTTTGCATGCATGCCATACTACACAGGAACTACATGGTGAAGACTGAGGAAGTGTGCTATTCTGCACAGGAACTACATGTTGAAGAGTGTGAGTGTATGCCATATTGCACAGGAACTACATGGTGAAGAGTGTGAGTGTGTGTAGTACTGCACAGGAACTTCATGGTGAAGAGTATGAGTGTGTTCCATACTACACAGGAACTACATGGTGAAGAGTGTGTAATTGTGCCTTACTTCACAGGAACTACATGGTGATGAGTCTGATTGTGTACCATTCTGCACAGGAAGTACACTGTGAAGAGTGTGCATGTGTGCCATACTGCATGGGAACAACATGGTCAAGAGTGTGGTTGTGTGCCATACTGCACAGGAACTACATGGTGAAGAGTGAGAGTGTGCCATTCTGCACAGGAACTACATGGTGAAGAGTGTGAATGTGTGCAGTACTGCACAGGAACTACACGGTGAAGTGTGTGTGAGCGTGTCATACTGCACGGGAACTAAATGGTGAAGACTGAGTGTGTGCCATACTGCACAGGAACTACGAGGTGTAGAGTGTGTGATTGTGCAATACTGCACAGGAATTACATGGTGAAGAGTGTGGAAGTGTGACATTCTGCACAGGAACTACATGGTAAAGATTGTGATTGGGTGTTGAACTGCACAGGAACTACATGGTGAAGAGTGTGCGAGTGTGCCATACTGCACAGGAACTATATGGTGAAGAGTGTGTGAGTGTGCCGTACTTCACAGGAATTACTTGGTGAACAGAGTGGGAGTGTGACATTCTGCACAGTATCTACATGGTAAAGATTGTGTATGTGTATTGAACTGCACAGGAACTACATGGTGAAGAATTTGCATGTGTGCCGTACTGCACAGGAACTACTTGGTGAAGTGTGTGGGTGTGTGCCATTCTGCACAGGAACTACATAGTGAAGAGTATTGGAGTGTGCTATTCTGCACAGGAACTACATGTTGAAGAGTGTGAGTGTGTGCCGTACTGCACAGGAACTACATGGTGATGAGTGTGAATGTGTGCTGTACTACACAGGAACTACATGGTAAAGAGTGTGAGAGTGTCCTGTACTGCAAAGGAACTACATGGTACTGAGTCTGAGTGTGTGCCACACTGCACAGAAACTACATGTTGAAAAGTGTGATTCTGTGCCGTACTGCACAGAAACTACATGGTGAAGAGTGTGGGAGCATGCCATACTGCACAGGAATTAAATGGTGAAGAGTGTGATTGTGTGCCATACTACACAGTAAGTACATGGTGAAGACTGTGCGAGCGTGCCGTCCTGCACAGGAACTACATGGTGTAGAGTGTTGGTGTGTGCCATTCTGCACAGGAAGTACATGGTGAAGAGTGTGAGTTTGTGCAATACTTCACAGGAACTACATTGTGAAGAGTGTGCCAGTGTGCCATACTGCACAGGATCTACATGTTGAATAGTGTGCCAGTGTGATGTATTGCACAGGACCTACACCGTGAAGAGTGTGTGTGCCATTCTCCACAGTAACTACATGGTGAAGACTTTGCAAGAATGCTGTACTGCACAGGAACTACACCGTGAAGAGTGTGTGTGCCATTCTTCACAGGAACTACATGGTGAATAGTTTGCGAGTGTGCGATTGTACCATACTGCACAGGAACTATACTGTGAAGAGTGTGCAGGTGCGCTGTACTGCAGAGCAACTACACGGTGAAGATTGTGCAAGTTTGCCATACTGCACAGGAACTACATGGTGAAGAGTGTGCAAGTGTGCTCTACTGCACAGTAACTACACAGTGAAGAAAGTGAGTGTGTGCTGTACTGCACAGGAACTACACAGTGAAGAGTATGTGAGTGTGCCATACTGCACAGGAACTACACGGTGAATAGTGTGCAAGTGTGCTGTACTGCACAGGAACTACATGGTGAGGACTGTGATTGTGTGCCTTTCTGCACAGTAACTACATGGTGAGCAGTGTGCAAGTGTGCCGTACTGCACAGGAACTACATGGTGAAGAGTGTGTGTGCCGTACTACACAGCAACTACATGGTGAAGAGTGTGTGAGTGTGCTGTTATGCACAGGAACTACATGGTGCAGAGTGAGCGAGTGTGCTATACTGCACAGGGACTGCATGGTGAAGAGTGTGAGTGTGTGCTGTACTGCACAGGTACTACATGGTGAAGAGTGTGTGTGTGCCATACTACACAGGAACTACATGGTGAAGAGTGTTCAAGTGAGCCGTTCTGCACAGGGACTACATGGTGAATAGTGTGGGAGTGTGACATTCTGCACAGGTACTACACGGTGAAGAGTGTCATTGTGTGCCACCCTGCACAGGAACTACATTGTGAAGAGTGTGGGATTGTGACATTCTGCACAGGAACTACATGGTGAAAAGTGTGAGTGTGTGCCAACTGCATAGGAACTACATGATGAACAGTGAGCTAGAGTGCCATATTGCACAGGAACTACAGGGTGAAGTGTGTGTGTGTGTGTGTGTGTGTGTGTGCCATTCTACACAGGAACTACATGGTGAAGAGTGTGAGTGTGGACTGTACTGCACAGGAACTACACAGTGAAGAGTTTGGGAGTGTGTTATTCTGCACAGGAACTACTTGGTGAACAGTGTGAGAATATACCGTACTGCACCAGAACTACATGGGCAAGAGGTGGGAGTGTGCCATTCTGTACAGGAACAACATGGTGTGTGAGTGTGCCGTAATGCACAGGAATGACACGGTGAAGAGTGAGGTAGTGTGCCATTCTGCACAGGAACTACACGGTGAAGTGTGTGGTAGTATGCCATTCTGCACAGGAACTACACGGTGAAGAGTGTGGGAGTGTGCCACTCTGCACAGGAACAATAAGCTGAAGAGTGTGTATGCTATACTGCACAGGAACTACATGGTGAAGACTGAGTGTGCCAGTGTGCTGTACTGCACAGGACCTACACCATGAAGAGTGTGTGTGCCATTCTACACAGGAACTACATGGTGAAGACTGTGCAAGAATGTCGTACTGCACAGGAACTACACCATGAAGAGTGTGTGTGCCATTCTTCACAGGAACTACGTGGTGAATAGTTTGCGAGTGTGCTGTACTGCACAGGAACTACATGATGAAGAGTGTGGTTGTGTGCCTTTCTGCACATGAACTACATGTTGAGGAGTGTGCGAGTGTGCCGAACTGCACAGGAACTACTTGGCTAAGAGTGTGTGTGCTGTACTGCACAGCAACTACATGGTGAAGAGTGACGAAGTGTGTTTTTATGCACAGGAACTACACAGTGTAGAGAGAACGAGTGTGCTGTACTGCACAGGAACTACACAGTGAAACATGTGAGTGTGTGCTGTACTGCACAGGAACTACACGGTGATGAGTGTGAGTGTATACCGTACTGCACAGGAACTACAGGGTGAATAGTGTGCGAGTATGATGTACTGCACAGGAACCACATGGTGAAGACTGTGATTGTGTGCCATTCTGCACAGGAAGTACATGGTGAGGAGTGTGCAAGTGTGCCGTACTGCACAAGATCTACATGGCGAAGAGTGTGTGTGCCGTACTACACAGCAACTACATGGTGAAGTGTTTGAGTGTGCTGTTATGCCCAGGAACTACACTGTGAAGAGTGTTGGAGTGTGACATTCTGCACAGGCACTACATGGTGAAGAATGTGAGTGTGTCCCATACTGCACAGGAACTACATGGTGAAGAGTGTGTGAGTGTGCCATACTGCACAGTAACTACATGGTGAAGAGTGTCTGAGTGTGACATTCTGCACAGGAACTACATGGTGAAGAGTGTGAATGTGTGCCGAACTGCACAGGAACTACATGGTGAAGAGTGTGTGAGCATGCCATACTGCACAGGAAATGCACAGTGAAGAGTGTGGGAGTGTGCCATTCAGCACAGGAACTACATGGTGAAGAGTGGGACTATGTGCCATACTGCACAGGAAGTATACGGTGAAGAGTGTGCCAGTGTGCTCTACTACACAGGAACTACACAGTGAAGAATGTGAGTCTGTGCTGTACTGCACAGGAACTACATGGTGAAGACTGTGGTTGTCTGCCGTTCGGCACAGTAACTACATGGTGAGGAGTGTGCAAGTGTGCCGTACTGCACAGGAACTACATGGTGAAGAGTGTGTGTGCCATACTACACAGCAACCACATGGTGAAGAGTGTGTGAGTGTGCTGCTATGCACAGGAACTACACGGTGTAGAGTGAGAGAGTGTGCTGTACTGCACAGGAACTACATGGTGAAGAGTGTGTGTGTGCCATACTACACAGGAGCTACATGGGGAAGAGTGTGCGAGTTTGCCATACTGCATAGGAACTACATGGTGAAGACTGAGTTTGTGCCATACTGCACAGGAACTACAAGGTGAAGAGTATGCGATTGTACCATACTGCACAGGAACTATACTGTGAAGAGTGTGCAGGTGCGCTGTACTGCAGAGCAACTACACAGTGAAGATTGTGCAAGTTTGCCATACTGCACAGGAACTACATGGTGAAGAGTGTGCCAGTGTGCTCTACTGCACAGTAACTACACAGTGAAGAAAGTGAGTGTGTGCTGTACTGCACAGGAAGTACACGGTGAATAGTGTGCCAGTGTGCAGTCCTGCACAGGAACTACACAGTGAAGAGTATGTGAGTGTGCCATACTGCACAGGAACTACACGGTGAATAGTGTGCGAGTGTGCTGTACTGCACAGGAACTACATGGTGAAGACTGTGATTGTGTGCCATTCTGCACAGTAACTACATGGTGAGCAGTGTGCAAGTGTGCCGTACTGCACAGGAACTACATGGTGAAGAGTGTGTGTGCTGTACTACACAGCAACTACATGATGAAGTGTGTGAGTGTGCTGTTATGCACAGAAACTACATGGTGAAGAGTGTGTGTGCCATACTACACAGGAACTACATGGTGAAGTGTGTTCAAGTGTACTGTACTGCACAGGAACTAAATGGTGATGAGTCTGAGTGTGTGCCGTGCTGCACAGGAACTAAATGGTGAAGAGTGTTTGTGTGTCATACTACACAGGAACTACATGGTGAGGAGTGTGCGAGTGAGCCGTACTGCACAGGAACTACATGGTGAATAGTGTGGGAGTGTGACATTCTGCACAGGTACTACACGGTGAAGAGTGTGATTGTGTGCCACCCTGCACAGGAACTACATTGTGAAGAGTGTGTGAGTGTTCCATACTGCACAGGAACTACATGGTGAAGAGTGTGGAATTGTGACATTCTGCACAGGAACTACATGGTGAAAAGTGTGAGTGTGTGCCAACTGCATAGGAACTACAGGATGAACAGTGAGCTAGAGTGCCATACTGCACAGGAACTACAGTGTGAAGAGTGTGTGTGTGCTATTCTACACAGGAACTACATGGTGAAGAGTGTGAGTGTGGACCGTACTGCACAGGAACTACATGGTGAAGAGTTTGGGAGTGTGTTATTCTGCACAGGAACTACTTGGTGAACAGTGTGAGAGTATACCATACTGCACTGGAACTACATGGTGAGGAGGTGGGAGTGTGCCATTCTGTATAGGAACAACATAGTGTATGAGTGTGCTGTAATGCACAGGAATGACACGGTGAAGAGTGTGGTAGTGTGCCATTCTTCACAGGAACTACACGGTGGTGAAGTGTGTGGTAGTGTGCCATTCTGCACAGGAACTACATGGTGAAGAGTGTGGGAGTGTGCCACTCTGCACAGGAACAATAAGCTGAAGAGTGTGTGTGCTATACTGCACAGGAACTACATGGTGAAGACTGAGTTTGTGCCATACTGCACAGGAACTACGAGGTGAAGAGTGTACAATTGTGCCATAATGCACAGGAACTACATTGTGAAGACAGTGATTGTGTGTCATCCTACACAGGAACCACATGGTGAAGAGTGTGCGAGTGTGCCATTCTGCCCAGGAAATACATGGTGAAGAGTGTGATTGTGTGCAGTACTACACAGAAACTACACGGTGAAGAATGTGTGAGAATGCCGTACTGCACAGGAACTACACCGTGAAGAGTGTGTATGCCATTCTTCACAGGAACTACATGGTGAAGAGTGTGAGATTGTGCTGTTCTGCACAGGAACTACATGGTGCAAAGTGTGAGAGTGTGCCGTACTAAACAGGAACCACATGGTGAAGAGTGTGAGAGTGTGCCGTACTGTAGAGTAACTACACAGTGATGAGTGAGTGAGTGTGCTGTACTGCAAAGGAACTACATGATGAAGAGTGTGAGTGTGTGACTTAATGCACAGTAACTACATGGTGAAGAGTGTGTTTCTGCCATACTACACAGGAAGTGCATGGAGAAGAGTGTGCGAGTGTGCCGTATTACACAGGAACTAGATGGTGATGAGTCTGAGTGTGTGCCGTACTACACAGGAACTACATGGTGAAGAGTGTGCGAGTGTGCAATTCTGCACAGGTACTTCATGGTGAAGGGCATGGGTGTGTGCCATTCTGCACAGGAACTACATGGTGATGCATGTGAGTGTGTGCCATACTGCACTGGAACTACATTGTGAAGACTGTTCAAGTGTGCCATACTGCACAGGAACTACATGGTGAAGAGTGTGCAAATATGCAATAGTGCTCAGGAACTACATGTTGAACAGTGAGCCAGTGTGCTGTACTGCACAGGAACAACACTGTGAAGAGTGTGTGTGCCATTCTACACAGGAACTACATGGTGAAGAATGTGGACCGTACTGCACAGGAACTACATGGTGAAGAGTGTGGGAGTGTGTTATTCTGCACAGGATCTACTTGGTGAACAGTGTGAGAGTGTACCATACTGCACCGGAACTACATGATGAAGAGGTGGGAGTGTGCCTTTCTGTACAGGAACTACATGGTTTGAGAGTGTGCTGTACTGCACAGGAATGACACGGTGAAAAGTGTGGGAGTGTGCCATTCTGCACAGGAACTACACAGTGAAGAGTATGGGAGTGTGCCATTCTGCAAAGGAACAATATGCTGAAGAGTGTGTGTGCTGTACTGCACAGGAACTACATGGTGAAGACTGAGTGTGTGCCGTACTACATAGGAACTACGAGGTGAAGAGTGTGCAATTGTGCCATAATGCACAGGAACTACATTGTGAAGACTGAGATTGTGTGCCATCGTACACAGGAACTACATGGTGAAGAGTGTGTGAGTGTGCCATTCTGCCCAGGAAATATATGGTGAAGAGTGTGATTGTGTGCCATTCTACATGGAAACTACATGGTGAAGAATGTGTGAGAATGCCGTACTGCACAGAAACTACACCATGAAGAGTGTGTATGCCATTCTTCACAGGAACTACATGGTGAAGAGTGTGAGCGTGTGCTGTACTGCACAGGAACTACATGGTGCAGAGTGTGAGAGTGTGCCGTACTGCACAGGAACTACATGGTGAAGAGTGTGCGAGTGTGCCATACTTCAGAGGAACTACATTGTGATGAGTCTGAGTGTGTGCCATTCTGCACAGGAAGTACATGGTGAAGAGTGTGCATGTGTGCCGTACTGCACAGGAAGAACATGGTGAAGTGTGGGAGTGTGTGCCATACTACACACTAACTACATGGTGAAGAGTGTGCAATTGTGCCTTACTACACAGGAACTACATGGTGAAGAGTGTGTGAGTGTGCCATGCTGCACAGGACCTACATGGTGAAGAGTGTGAGTGTGTGCCATACTACACACTAACTACATGGTGAAGAGTGTGCAATTGTGCCTTACTACACAGGAACTACATGGTGATGAGTCTGATTGTGTACCATTCTGCACAGGAAGTACATGGTGAAGAGTGTGAGTGTGTGCCATACTGCACAGGACCTACACGGTGAAGAGTGTGCAAGCGTGCCATACTGCACAGGAACTGCATGGTGAAGACTGAGTTTTTGCTGTTCTGCACAGTAACTACATGTTGAAGAGTGTGTGAGTGTGCCATTCAGCACAGGAACTACATGGTGAAGAGTGTGAATGTGTGCCATACTGCACAGGAACTACATGGTGAAGAGTGTTATTGTGTGCCATACTGCACAGGAACCACATGGTGAAGAGTGTGAATGTGTTACAAAATGCAGAGTAACTACATGGTGAAGAGTGTGAGTGTGTGCCATTCTGCACAGGAACTACACAGTGAAGAGTGTGAGTTTGTGCTATACTGCACATGGTGAAGAGAGTAGTAATGTGCCTTACTGCACAGGAACTACATGGTGAAGAGTGTGAGTGTGTGCCATTCAGCACAGGAACTACATGGTGAAGAGTGTGTGAGTGTGCTCTTATGCACAGGAAATACATGGTGTAGAGTGAGCGAGTGTGCTGTGCTGCACAGGGACTACATGGTGAAGAATGTGTGAGCGTGCCATAATGCACAGGAATTACAAGGTGAAGAGTGTGGGAGTGTGACATTCTGCACAGGAACTACATGGTGAAAAGTGTGATTGTGTGCCATACTACACAGGAACTACATGGCGAAGAGTGTGCTAGTGTGCCATACTGCACACGAACTACATGGTGATGAGTCTGAGTGTGTGCTGTACTGCACAGGAACTACATGGTGAAGAGTGTGACTGTGTGCCGTTCTGAATAGGAACTACATGGTGAGGAGGGTGCGAGTGTACTGTCCTGCACAGAAACTACAAGGTTAAGAGTGTGTGTGAAGTACTGCACAGCAACTACATGGTGAAGAGTGTGTGAGTGTGCTGTTATGCACAGAACTACACAGTGATAAGTGAGCAAGTGTGCTGTACTGCAAAGGACCTACAGGATGAAGAGTGTGAGTGTGCCGTACTGCACAGGAACTACATGGTTACATGTGTGAGTGTGTGCCATACTGCACAGGAACTACATTGTGAAGACTGTTCAAGTGTGCCGTATTGCACAGAAACTATATGGTGAACAGTGTGCAAATGTGCCATACTGCACAGAAACTACATGGTGATGAGTCTGATTGTGTACCATTCTGCACAGGAAGTACACGGTGAAGAGTGTGATTGTGTGCCATACTGCACAAGAACTACATGGTGAAGAGTGTGAGTGTGTGCTGTACTGCACAGGAACTACACGGTGAAGAGTGTGCAAGCATACCATACTGCACAGGAACTGCATGGTGAAGACTGAGTGTTTGCTGTTCTGCACAGGAACTACATGGTGAAGAGTGTGTGAGTGTGCCATTCTGCACAGGAACTACATGGTGAAGAGTGTGAATGTGTGCCATACTGCACAGGAACTATATGGTGAATAGTGTGATTGTGTGCCATACTGCACAGGAACCACATGGTGAAGAGTGTGAATATGTTACATAATGCACAGTAACTACATGGTGAAGAGTGTGGGAGAGTTGCCATTCTGCACAGGAACTACATGGTGAAGAGTGTGATTGTTTGCCGTACTGCATATTAACTGCATGGTGAAGAGTGTGAGTGTGTTCCATACTACACAGGAACTACATGGTGAAAAACGTGCGAGTGTGCTGTACTCCACAGGAACTACATGGTGATGAGTCTGAGTGTGTGCCATACTGTACAGGAACTATATGGTGAAGACTGTGAGTGTGTGCCATTCTGCACAGGAACTACATGGTGAAGAGTGTGTGAGTGTGCCGTACTGCACAGGAACTACATGGTGATGAGTCTGGGTGTGTGTTGTACTACGCAGGAACTATATGGTGAAGAGTGTGAGTGTGTGCCATTCTGGAAAGGGACTAAATGGAGAAGAGTGTGTGTGCCATACTGCACAGGAACTACATGGTGAAGAGTGTGATTATGTGCCATTCTGCACAGGAACTACATGGTGTATAGTGTGAGTGTGTGCCATACTACACAGGAACTACATGCTGAAGAGTGTGAGAGTGTGCTGTTCTGCACAGGAACTACATGGTGAAGGGTGTGAGAGTGTGCCATTCTGCACAGGAACTACATGGTGAAGAGTGTGAGTGTGTCTCATACTACACAGGAACTACATGATGATGAGTCTGAGTGTGTGCTGTACTACACAGGAACTACATGGTGAAGAGTGTGTGACGGTGAAATTGTGCACAGGAACTACATGTTGAAGATTGTGCGAGTTTGCTGTACTGCACAAGAACTACATGGTGAAGAGTGTGAGTGTGTGCCATACTGCAGAGTAGCAACATGGTGAAGAGTTTGAGTGTGTGCTATGCTTCACAGGATATACATGGTGAAGAGTGTGAGTGTATGCCATACTGCAGAGGAACCACATGGTGAAGAGTGTGCTACATATCGAAGATTGTGCGAGTTTGCTGTACTGCACAGGAACTACATGGTGGAGAGTGTGAGTGTGTGCCATACTGCAGAGTAGCAACATGTTGAAGAGTTTGAGTGTGTGCTATACTTCACAGGATATACATGGTGAAGAGTGTGAGTGTGTTCCATACTACACAGGAACTACATGGTGAAAAACGTGCGAGTGTGCTGTACTCCACTGTAACTACATGGTGATGAGTCTGAGTGTGTGCCATACTGCACAGGAACTATATGGTGAAGACTGTGAGTGTGTGCCATTCTGCACAGGAACTCCATGGTGAAGAGTGTGAGTGTGTGCCGTACTGGACAGGAATTATTCAGTGAAGAGTGTTTGAGTGTGCCATACTGCACAGGAACTACATGGTGATGAGTCTGAGTTTGGGCCGTACTGCACAGGAACAACACAGTGAAGAGTGTGAGTGTATGCCGTACTGCACAGGAACTACATGGTGAAGAGTGTGGGAGTGTGACATTCTGCACAGGAACTACATGGTGATGAGTCTGAGTGTGTGCCGTACTGCACAGGAACTATATGGTGAAGTGTGTGAGTGTGTGCCGTACGGCACAGGAACTACATGGTGAAGAGTGTGCGAGCATGCTGTACTGCACAGGAACTACATGATAAAGACTGTGTGCCATAGTGCACAAGAACTACGAGGTGAAGAGTGTGTGAAGAGGGTGCAGGTGTGCCGTACTGCACAGTAACTACACGTGGAAGAGTGTGCAAATGTGCCATACTGCACAGGAACTACAAGGTGAAGAGTGTGCCAGTGTGCTGTGCTGCACAAGAACTACACAGTGAAGAATGTGAGTGTGTGCTGTACTGCACAGGAACTACATGGTGATGAATGTGAGTGTGTACCATACTGCACAGGAGCTACACAGTGAATAGTGTGTGAGTGTGCCATACTGCACAGCAACTACACGGTGAAAAGTGTGTGAGTGTGCTGTACTGCACAGGAACTACATGGTGAAGACTGTGATTGTGTGCCATTCTGCAGAGTAACTAAATGGTGAGCAGTGTGCGAGTGTGCCGTACTGCACAGGAAGTACATGGCGAAGAGAGTGTTTGGCATACTACACAGCAACAACATGGTGAAGAGTGCGTGAGTGTGCTGTTATGCACAGGAACTACACATTGAAGAGTGACCAACTGGGCCATAAGCCACCATCACGGAGGCCCATGTTGCTGCCAGGAAGGCTGCTGCCACTGCTGCCACCACAGGCCCCCGCCAGCCCTTCAGCAGGGTCTGCCCCAGGAGTGCCAGATACTCTGATTACACGTTCACTTCAGAGGAGGACTATGGGTCCCACCACTGCTCCCCTAAACACACGCTCCCATGGGGTGGGGTGGGGTGGAGGGAAGGGAAAGGGAAATATGCCTGACCTGAATTGGAAAATGCTGTATGAAATACACAAAGCATCAATAAAATAATGAAAAATTAAAAACAAAGAAAAATTTGATATTTGTCCTTGGATCCATGCCTCTTTGTGTTTGTTTGTTTGTTGTTTGTTTGTTTGTTTTAGGATTCATAAAGGGTACAGCCTGATACAGTCACAAAAACTAAATAAACTTGGTGTTCTGGTCCCAATTATGGACAGGGCAAAAGTGTAATATTCATCACCATAACAACTGCTAGCCATATATGAGGCACATAAAATCTGTCTCTGGACTTACTTCAGTGATAGTAAATGATAGAATGTTCAAAAGGGGATTAATGGTCTTCCAGCCAGTTCCCTTCGGCATTGACACAAAATGAGATTCTATAAAAGCAGCACACATACTTTAAATAAGAGCCTTAAATTTATCTTCCGTGGGTAAAATAAAGTTCTTCCTAAAGTTGTAAGACCCATAAAGATAGTGTCAGAAGTGATGTAGCATGGTGGAATGGCTCATAACCATGCTCATACGCAAGATGTGTAAGTGCTAGATGTTTGGATTCAGATAAAGTCTCTTTATCTGATAATTAGCATTGGATACTCTTAGTGTTTTTATTATTCTGCCTTTAAACACCTGTTGCTATTGTATAATGCCTCTCTAACACTAAGTAGTGCTTTAAACTCAGTTTGTATCAATTATTCCATAGAATTAGAGTCATGCAAAATAGGAGTGTGGTGGGTGCAGTTTTGTTGACTTTGAGAATATTGAGTAATCTGTCCTCCTGCAATCTGTACATAACTCCTAATACACTCTGTTTTTTTCCTTGAGATAATTGGACTGGACTAATACACTCTTTTACTCATCAACATAAACCTGCATGTAATTCTATGGAATACTGGTACTGTTTAAGTTTATGGGTAGGTGTTAATTTCACATTTACATTAAAAGTCACACAGCATATTATATGCCATATGATTTTGACCATGTGTACATTGTGTAATGTTTAAACCATGCTAAAATATTTAACAACTCATTTGTCATTTCGTTATAGTGAAAATGTTCAAAATCATTCTAGATTTCTTAATGAGCAGCTAATTACTGTAGACACCTTATTGTGTCTTAATATACAAGAAATTGTTTTTTCCATCTATAGTTTAGTACTCATTGAAGAACCTTTTCTTACTTTTCCTCCTCCATCTCTGTTCTTCCTAGGATCTAAGAAAGCATTATTATATTTCCAAATTCTATGACATCAACTTTTCTCTGTTTTTCATTGCTGAGACTTGAACTCAGGGCTCTGTGCATGATAAGAAAGTGTTCTCCCACTGAGCTACATCTCAGACAAGAAATTAACTCTCCACGTTCCACATATATGTGAAATCATTCAATACTTATATTTCTTTGCTTGCTTTAAGGTACTGATCTCCAGTTACAAACATGTTGTCACAAATAAAAAGATTTCATTCTTTTTCTGACTGCATTGTGTTTCACTGTGTATATACACCAACTTGTCTTTATCCATTCAGAGTGCACATAGACATACAACTTTCCCAGAGTCTGGATTTGTCTATGCCTTATACTATCTGAGCCTAAACATCTAAGATTTCTTTTTCTTGGTTATTGTGAAGAGTAACCAACAATGTAACAATTCATTCCATTCAATGCAATGAACATGAGAGTACAGATGTCTGTAATCCACCGATTTCATTTTCTTTGAATATTCATCTAGTAGAATTATTGCTGGATCGTATGGAAACTAGAAGATTATCTCTTTTCCCAGAAATCACAATTCACTATTAACTTTTCTCTTTTTATCTTTTTTATTACTTTATTTTTTTTTAAACAGGGTGTCCATATAGCCCCAGCTGGGCTGGAACTCACTCTGTAGACCAGCCTGGCCTTGAACTCACAGAGATCCTCCTGCCTCTGCCTCGCAAGTGCTAGAATTAAAGGTGTGTGCCACCACACCCAGCTTAAAGATGGTTCTTAGCCACCATGCGGGTGCTGGGAATAGAACCCCAGTCCTCTGCAAAAGCAGTTGGTGCTCTTAACCTCTGAGCCATCTCTCCAGACCTATTAACTTTTCAAAAATAAATTAATCTCATTTCTCTACTGCTTGAGTACAATTACCTTCCTTGATCCTTACACTCAAAAACCAGATTTTTTATTAAGCCTTTCACGAATAACATTTGTCCATCCCTGTCCTGGTTTGTCTTCCATTGCTGTGACAAAACACTCTGAGGAAAGGGTTTATTCAGCTTACATCTCCTGGGTCACAGTTCATCACTTAAAGAGCCCAAGGCAGGAACTCAGGGCAGGAACCTGGAGGCAGGAGCTGAAGCACAGGCCATGGAGAAATGCTGTTCACTGGCTTGCTCACTCCTCTGGCTCATGCCCAGCCTGCCTTCTTATACAATACACAACCACCTGCCCAGGGTGGCACCACTCATTGTGGGCTGGGCCCTTCCACACTGCTTGGCCATCAAGACAATACTCCATAGATGTGGCCACAGGCCAATCCAATGGAGTCAATTCCCCAACTGAGGCTCCCTCAACCCAGGTGTGTCAAGTTGACACTAAAGCTATCCAGCACAATGCCTTTATGCTATATCGTCCACTACCTCACCTCTAGGCCCTCTGTTGAGTCTCATACTAGATATTTTGGTACCTAGACTCAGGAGTTTTCTGTATATTGTTTTGTCTGAGTGTGATTCATTAATAACACTTAATGATACTCTACATTGTGGAATGAATTGTTACATTTATAACTGTACCCTGTATTTTAATCTTTCTCTTCAGCAAATGTTAAATAAATGGTTGAACAACATTGGTAAATAAAAGTGAAATGTTATTCAGCCATAAAGTAGAATGAAATGTCATTTGCTGAAAATGGAAGAAACTAGAAGACACTGTACTAAAGAAAGTAAGTGTAACACATAAAAATATGTGCCTCATGTTCTTTTTCACATGTGGAAGTTTCAAAATGTCTACAGAGTATACAATAACTGGATTCAGGAAGGTGGTTCAGAGGGTGAGTAAAGGAAAGCTACATTTGATCAGTGCACACTGTGTGCTAAATCATCTCACTGAGTCTCACTAATACATGCAGTTAAAACACGTTAACCAGCCAAATTCTAGCATGAATGATGAAGGATACCAGAGGCCACACCCCTATCAGAGGACTTATGTGCAGTTGATGGCTGTTTGAGGAAGGGACAGACACTATCCTTTGGGGACATGGGCACTGGTAGGTTGCTCATGCCCCAGGCAGTGAATAGCCACAAACCCATATATATGGGCACTACTAACTGAACTTGGAGTTATTAACAACAAAAACAAAACAAAAAAAATGGACATGAAGTTAGGAGGGAGACAGGGCGTGGGCATGAGGATGTATTGGAGAGAGATAGTGTTCAAAGTTTATGATTAATATATATTGTATAAGTGTATGACATTTTCAGGGCCTAAAGAGCTGGCTCAGTGGTAAAAAGCCTTAGCTGCTCTTGCAGAGGACCCAGGTTTGATTCCCAGCACTCACATGGCAACTAACCACCATCTGTAACTCCAGTTCCAAAGAATACAACACCCCCTTCTGAGCTCCATGGACATTGCAGAGCACGGGTGCACTTACATACATGCAGGTAATGCACTCATACACATAAAATTAAAACAATAAGTGAGGCGTGGTGGCGCACACCTTTAATCCCAGCACTTGGGAGGCAGAGGCAGGCAGATCTCTGTGATTTCAAGGCCAGCCTGGTCTACATAGTGAGTTCCAGGACAGCTGAGGCTACAGGGAGAACTTGTCTCAAAAAGACAAAAATAAATGAATATACAAATAAAATATTTTTTAAATATTTAAATGTATGATACTTTCAAATATCAAACATAATTTAAAAGAAACACAATAACTTATTTATCCCTGAAAAATAACTTCCTCTCATTTTTCTGTCCCTTTCTTTCAATTTCTAGTCTATGTTACAAAATGTAAACTTTCAAGTGTATAAGGCTAACATTTCTCTGAGTCTATAATATCACATTTAGGGGTTATGGAAAATCAATATTAGCAAACAAATATGAGTAAAGATTTATACAAAGACATTCTTTGTGAATTTATTCACCTTAGAACCTCTTTTTTATTTTCAAAATTGATGAAACCCTGAGAATTCTTACATCTAACCTTTGGCCAATTTAACTCTCCTGACTTATCTTTCCCATCTTACTTTCACCTGAAGTACTTGAGAAGGTTTTATTTTTTACTCTTCATAAATTTGTAGTAAAGAAGATGGATTAACAGTTTATATCTCCCCAGATCACATACCTTGCCTGCCTAGAGACACAATCCTACTACATAACTCAACCAGGCCCTGCCCATTTGCAGTTTTATGTGAGATTCTTAAAAATCTGTCAGAATTTGTTTATTTTTGCCCTTTTAACATGGTCACTGAACCAGTCTGTGAAATATGGATTGAAGTTAACATGCCACTTCCAAAAATTCTTTTAGTTCTAAATATTATATACTCAAAACATTTGAGGTTTTGAATATGAAGTTTGTTGTTTGGCTTTAATTTCTTGCTTACAGAACTTTATGTGTTGGACATTTAATAGACACATATGGATGAATATAAATGTGAAAATATGGAGGAAATTGATAAAAAGTACATCAGAAAAACCATTTGGAGAGGTGTTCTAGTGACTCTATCAATGGTGACATTTACTTTTGTGGTTATGAGTGGGTAACATTCTAGGATATACTTTATGCTAGAATTTGACATTATGCTAAGCCTGGAATTATAAATAAAGTAGAAGTATAAGGACAAAGCTAATTACCAAAATTTTATGCACAAACAACCAAATAGATGAGACGGAAGATACAGGAAAACAAGGTAGATTGAATGAATAAGAGAAGTTTTACAAATTTGAAATGCCTGTGTTACGGTCAAGTGGAACTAAAAAAAAAAAACCTCAATGTGGAGTTTGGTTTGAAATCAGAGAGCAAATCATGGCTTTCGGTCTGGGGCTAAACACTGAGAAACAGTGAATGAAAGGAATATACACTTTTGTCTTGTCACTTCCTCACCTATTGTTCTTCTTCCACCTTTGTGAAACGACTCCTGGAGAGAACACGGAGCTCCTCTAGTGGGGGTTGAGGGATGGCTGTGGCGAGCCCTAAGACATTTCTCTCTTCCTACTTGTACAAACAAGCCATTGTGATGTCACTGCTTGTCCAGTAACTGCTAGAACTCTGAAGGCACGAAGCTTCTGCCTTCATATCTGCTAAGCCACCTTCATCATCAGCTGCTGCTGACAAAGATGAAAATGGGACTTAGTTGCCTGGAATGAATATGAAAATTGTCGTGGACACTTAAAGGAGGTTTGTATAAAAGTGCTTTTCTTCATTTTATTTCTGAAATAACACCATGCTAAATGTCTTTTAATGAACCAAAGAATGAAGAATATGTCAGTTAACCAGCAGCAGCCACAGTAGTTAAAGATGAGTTTGTCAATATATTTCATACATCTTTAACCAAGATAGTGAAACAAGTAAATGACCTAAGTAAATTTATGGAAGGCTTGTTTGGGGAAAATAGATAAACAGCTTGGTAGAGTATCTTTTTTTTAAATTTTATTTATTTCGGTACGTGTATGAATGTACTGTCTGCATGCAGGTGTCATGCAATGCCACGAAGGTCAGAAGGGGGTGTCGGATTCCCCTGGAACTGGAGTTCTCCTGGAATTGGAGTTTCACACAGTTCTCAGCTGCCATGTGGGTGCTGGGGATCGAACCCGGGTCCTCTGTAAGAGCGGTCGGCGCTTAAAAACTTGATTTTACACCTTTTTTGGTGTTTTTGAAACAGGGTCTCCCTTTTCGTACCAGGTGTCCTGGAGCTCGCTCTGTAGACCAGGCCGGCCTTGAACCCACAGAGATCCACCTATCTCTGCCTCCCGAATGCTGGGATTAAAGGTGTGCGCCACCACGCCCAGCGGCGCTTAAAAACTTGAAAGAATATGCTGATGTACAGGTGTATGCTTGATGTACTGCAATAGTTACACCGGAAAAGTCTTTCCTGATTTCCAACCTCGCATGGACAATTCTTCATTTGGTTTGTTATGGGAAATAATACCAGTTAAATGGATTATAATTTCTTGTAAAACCTTAAGTTTAAAAGATACTGTAGGCCATCTCTCCAGCCCCCTAGAGTATCTTTTAAACAAGGTTTTACACGAAATTATAATCCATTTAACTGGTATTATTTCCCATAATAAATCAAATGAAGAATTGCCCATACAAGGTTGGAAACCAGGAAATACATTTCCAGTGTAACTAATCCAATACACCAAGTACACACCCGTACATCAACATTTTCTTTCAAGTTCTTTTTTTAATTCTCTCTTTTTTTTTTTTTTGGTCTTTT
>VZQC01006430.1:1575257-1593649 GCA_009823505.1 Rhizomys pruinosus
TATTTATCTGGTAATTCCTATGTTAACTGGAAAACATCATGGAATATATATATATATATATATATATATATATATGTCATTTAGTCAAACATTTTTCATATTTCTCAAACTTAGATAAATATAAAATACAAAATTAAAACAAGTGTTTGCATGAGAAAATATAGTAATAAGAATTTTAATATTTTATTTTATTTACTTTATTTTATGTGTATGAGCATATTCCTTGCATGTATATAATGAAAGTGCACCCATATCATGAGTGCCCACGGAGGTCAGGAGAAGGCATCAAATTGCCCTGAAACTGTTGTTATGGACTCTTGTTAGCTGCCATGTGGATACTGGGCATCAAACCCAGGTCCTCTTCAAGAGCAGCCAGTGCTCTTGACCACTGAACCATCTCAACAACCCCAGAAATTTACTTTTAAAAGGAAAAAAAATGCATATTTAGGTAAATTTCTGCCCCACCAATTTCCCTTTTTTACTGCATACCTATATAATAGAGGTGAGCAATAATAATTATGCAACACTCTGAATGCTATCATCCCTTGAAATTTCTATCAAACATATGGTACACTAATTTTGAATTTAGCCTGTCAGGTCATGAAATAAAGTGGCCAGATTCATTTCCAGAATATAACCTTACTGATTTGTAGTCTAGTTTTTGATAGAGTTCGTGTTCCCTTACAAAGCCCATGAACTGGGCATTCACTTTTTCTCTCAGCATGCTTGTCTTCCAAGCTCTCATAAAAATGGTCCATAGAAATGTTCATATACTATTCAAGGTGTAGTCTAAAGTTCCAAACTCTCGAATGTTCTGTCCTTAAATCATATCCAAGGACCTAAGAAACATGTGATCAGATTTATCACAATATCAATCCCACTTATAGGTACCAATTTCCTATATAGTTACTTGTTTTGCAGCTCCAAAATAATTATCTATCAAAATCAACCTAAGGAATGAAAAGGCTTATTTTGGCTTATAGTTTGAGGAGACAGTCCATAATAGAGAAGATGGGGCAGCGAAAGCTTGAGATGGCTAGATATATTGCATTTGCAGTCAGGAAGCATAGAATAATTGCTATTGCTTAGCCCCCTTTCTCTATTTATTCATTCCAGAACCTCAGTTCATGGAAGAGTGCTGCCCACATTTATAATGAGTTTTCCCAACACAGTCCGCCTAATCCAGAAAATCCCTCATAGACATGACCAGAGATTGTTTCTATAGATTCTAAATCTTGTCAAGGTTATAATCAAGATTAACCACCACAATATAATCTTTAAAATATGTAGGTATATGTATAGGGGTTGTACATGTGTGTATAGGTGCATATGTGTACACATGTACATGTGTGGTGTTGCTCATGCTCGTGGAAGAGAGAGGACAGACTTGGGTGTAATTTCTCAGGAGCTGTCCACATTTATTTTTTATGCAGTGTCTCTCACTGAGACCTGAGGTTCCCTGATTAGCCTTTCTGGACACCAAGCCTCTTTATGTGTGTTTTGGGGATTGAACTGAGGTGCTTGTGCTTGCAAGCCAAGTGTTTTGCTTACTGAGAAGTGCACTCTCTCTCGCCTTCATATTTTTGAAAACCACACTTTATCCCCAAATAAAGACAACAACAAGGTTTAACATCTGCTTAACATTATGCAATCATCATGCATATAACTGAAACGCACAATTATCCCAGTGATATTCACTATATTCCTTGATATTCTATAATTCAAATTTTATAATGTAAAGTTAACACTATATAAATACTATGACGTAAAGTCAATGCATCTTGTTATATCATAAGTATGAATAGGAGGAAAGAAAAAATATATTCTACCAACTAAGGAAGGAATGCCCAGGTTAATTTCATTTCTCATTTCTGGGAGTGCTGGGGAATTTTATGGTCCGACTGTGAACAAAAGGGGGTGACAGGCACAGAGACAAGACACAGACCCTGGGAATTGTGTGAACGCAGGCAGAGGGCGAGCTGCCATGGATTCGTTTATTGGGGGCAAGGTTAGGGTTTATGTACTGTTCGCATTCGGCTCTCCTCTTAGTGCAGTCATCCTGTCAGCTTGTGATTGGCCCAGGTCTGCAACTCAGCTGGTTGTGTGGTCTCGCCTGCCTAGGGCAGGTTAGGTTGATGAGGGACAAGCTCTGGGAGGTGCACTGAATAATTCTCAGCATACTGGCTACTACATTTCCACCCTTTGTATTTTATTTTTGGGTGAGGAGCAGTCCGAATGGGAGTTCGGGTGCTATGCCTGAACCTTGTTGACCCACCTCTGGCATTTTGACATTTTGACTGTGTGCTTTCAAGCCAAGTGTTTTGCATACTGAGAAGTGCACTCTCTCTCTTGCCTTCATATTTTTGAAAACCACACTTTATCCCCAAATAAAGACAACGACAAGGTTTAACATCTGTCTAACATTATGTAATCATCATGCATATAACTGAAACACACAATTATCCCAGTGATATTCACTATATTCCTTGATATTCTATAATTCAAATTTTATAATGTAAAGTTAACACTATATAAATACTATGTAAAGTTAACACTATATAAATACTATGACCTGGGGCTGGAGAGATGGCCTAGCGGTTAGGAGCGCCGACGCTCATGCAGAGGACCCGGGTTCGATCCCCAGCACCCACATGGCAGCCGAGAGCTGTGTGAAACTCCAATTCCAGGAGAACTCCAGTTCCAGGGGAATCCGACACCCTCTTCTGACCTCCGCGGCATTGCACGACACGGGTGCACAACCTTGCATGCAGACAGTACATTCATACACATACAGAAATAAATAAAATTAATTAAAAATTAAAAAATAAATAAATAAATAAATACTATGACCTAAAGTCAATGCATCTTGTTATATCATAAGTATCTTAAGTTGCCCTGTTTTTGAAGGGTCTTCCCCATCTTTGACTGACCAGCCACTGAGGGAAGTGTCCAGGAGCAGTACCAGATAGGGGAGAGACAAGGACATTCCCATGAATTGTGGATGGATGAGAGGCAGATGAGAATCACCTCATTGGGAGGGGTGCATGCAGTGTCCCTATTGACCATTGCTGAGAGGACCTGGGCCATTGTTTTGTTGACCTGGCATTGGCTGTGGGCAAAGCAAAAGAAACACCTGAAGAGAAAAATGCAGAGTAGGGCCAGGAGGCATAAGATACCCCTGGTGACCAATGTAGCAGGATCAAAAATGGTCTTTAGCTTAGACCACACCTAAGAAACAAAGCTAGTATCTAAGACCAACTTGGGGTGGGTAGAGTTAAGGGAGACAATTTGAGAACCAAGGGTCAAGGTGTAGTTAATAAACTGTTGTGACCAGGGACCTTTAATAATGTCACCAAGTTCACAATATTGACATGTAATATTGAGGACTTTGCAGGGGGTGGGGGCGGTCAGGCAGAATGATGAAAATCTGGGGTTGCAACTCATTTCTCCCTCTCATTATGTGGTCTTCAATCCTTGAAGGAAGTTCACAAGAGTTAACCACAGTTGGTGTTTGGATGGAATGATCCCTGCTTGGGGCTGGGCTGGGGGCAGTTGTGTTGGGTCCTTAGCACCATGATTTTAATGGAATTTACCTACTAGTCAATAAATCTGACAAGTGAGGTAAGGATGCATGAGTCACAAGTCAGAACAGCCAGAAAGATAAGTCCACTGGCAGATCCAGGAAGTCCTCAGCTCTCAGCTGAGAAAGAAACTGGCTCTTTGGGGGGCTCTTGACCATAAACTGCCTAGCCAATTATTTGCTCCTACTTTTATCACATTACTCTCTGGAGAGGTTACCTCAATTGCCAAGAGGGAATCTGTGCGCTAACCACTCTGACTTCTTCCATGTTGAAAAGGGGCCTAGGAGGTGGTGACTGGAGTACAGCTGCTCAGTGGATATATCTAAAAGACCCCACAAAGTATAGATACAGAGAGAACGAAATCCTTGGCTAGTGCCTGTGATGGCGAGAGTATCTAGGTACATTTTCTTTTTTTTTATTTTTATTTATTTCTGTTTGTGTTTGAATGTACTGTCTGTATGCAAGTTTGCGCACCCATGTCGTGCAATGCTGCGGAGGTCAGAAGAGGGTCTCGGATTCCCCTGGAACTGGAGTTCTCCTGGAATTGGAGTTTCAGACGGTTCTCGACCACCATGTGGGTGCTGGGGATCGAACCTGGGTCCTCTGTAAGAGCGGTCGGCGCTCTTAACCACTAGGCCATCTCTCCAGCCCCTCTAGGTACATTTTCTAAGCAGGGAACCAAGAGAGGAAAAGGGGGAATTTAATATCCAACTTAAAAGTCCATTGGAATCTCTCAATGAGGGGTTCCAAAGCATCCATTATTGGGCTTCTCCTTTTGTTCATTTGTCCATAATGTCTGGACTCAGCATCTGCTTTCCAGGAATTTTCAATAGTCACTGTGTGAGTTTTCCCTTAGGTAACTGCTTAAACACAAAGAGGAAACTTTATTATTTGTTAACAACAGATCTCATATGACTTTAATTGACTTAAAATCTAGTGTTTGGAGGTACAATCTTTCAGACTTTAAAGGAAATATAATGATTACTTATCTTTTGGTTATACTTTTCTTTTGGGTGTTTAATTACATACAGCTAGCTCAGATTAACCAATTTTTGTTTTCTCAAGGTCAGTTGAGGATCTGGTCCTCAGGGGCCACTCTGATTTTGGGGGAAGAGGCCACTGACTCCTCTCAGCTCTTCATTTCCAGTTCCATTCACACGAGGACAAAGTCAGGTCTTGCTAGACCAGGCTTCCCTTTTTGAAGCATGAAGAGACTCCTCTTTACAGACTGGACACTAGCTAGAGTTATTGGATCTCCACAACCTCCCTGCCCAGGAGGACTGGTGACTCAAAATTGCAGGACATTTCAGGAGATGCCCCCAGATATATCCCCAGGACTGGTTGCCTCAGAGGGCAAGAAACAAAGTTGTTCCTTTATTTCCTCAGCCAAATTAGTATGGGCATATAAGTGTGGCCGTTATCCATCCAGAAAGGCTAAGTTCCAGCAGTGTAATACTTTTAATTACTGTATAATATTCTAGATAAGGCTTGCACAAACATCTAAGCAGCTTTGTATAATACTGACTGGAGGAGGGACTTTTCACCATATGTTAAGCAGGCATAACCCACAAGATTTAATTAAACAATTTCAGGCTTATTTTAAATGTAAACTGTTCACTACAATTACTACAAATGGGAACAATCTTCTTCTTTTTCAGACCCTTTATCGTGACTTATAGTTTTCCCAGAAAGACAGGAGTTGTGAGACATACTGGAAGACAGGAAGTAAACTGATAAGGATTACCAAGCTCTTCCAAACTATCTTCTTTTGGACTGCATGCAAGTGGTTCAGGGAGATAGAACCTAGCTTTTTGAGACAAATTATCTGGTTAGGTCAAGGGAAATATCAAAAGCAACTCTTGTAAAAAACTTAAAGAACATTTTCAGTAGCCATAGGTAACCCACTATTTGTCTGTGTCCATTTAATCCAAACATATAACAGGGAGTCAGGTTCAAGCCAGGAGAGGACTGAAAATTAACTCTGAATATTCACAATCCTATTCAGGCCACTAGTAAACTAGCTTCAGTATTTATACCAATTTAATTTAATACAGGTATCTTATCATTTTACTATACCTTGAAGTGCCATGTGATATGCATATAAAGGTTGAACAAAAAATCAACACTCTTAAACAAACCTTGACTAAATATACATTTTGATTTTTTAAACTAGTTGACTGAACCTTACAAATTTAAGCTTATTTATATAGTGTCCTTTTTACCTGTCACAACAAACCTTCTCAGACTTTTATCACTTGCATAGACTTTCTCATCATCTTCAAATAAATCCTTACTAAAAATACCTTTTTAACATTTTCCTCCTTTTTATACCCTTTTTAATACCATAACACATAACATTCAGAAATAGATTAACCCTTAATTGTGCAGATTTATTAAGTAATTAATATTTATTTCCCATGTAATGACATGGGACAGTTATCTCAAATACACTAGTATAAACTGGGAGATGTCCAAAACCTTGGGAGCAGGTTTTGAATGACCAATTAAATACAAAGGGTAGAAACTCACCAAAGCAGACCAGATGGGCTGACCTTGAGCTCACAAAGAACTGCCTGCCTCAGCCTCCCAAGGACTGAGATTAAAGGTATGTGCCACCACACCTGGTCCAAGAATTCATTCCCAGTCCGGAAGACATGCTTAGACACAAGGAAGAACAGTTACCATAATCACAAGACATAGACAAAAAGAGGAAATGCATGCACGGGCCAGACACCATGTTGGTCCCCAAACCAAAAATCCAGACCCCTCTCCCAGATTCCTAATTGCTGAAGTGAACCTCATGTTTGCACTTTACCAGTGGAGAGTTGGGGTTTCCCCCATTTTCTGCATCTGGTTTCTCCTAACCAAGAACCCCAGTCCAGAAATTTTAGATTAAACAAAACCAAAATGAAAGTAAAAAGAAACATAAGAATTTCTTTCTTACCCAAAAGACACAGCCAGGCAAACTAGATGTCTCTAGTCTCTCCAGTGGGAGAGAGCTTCATGGGCCCCACTGCAAGGGTATATTGATGGGGGGCAAATGAGTATCCCTAGCAGGGGCAGCTGAAGGTAGTTTTGGGGGGTGGGGTGGGGGAAGCTTCCTTGTCCTAGTGACCAAGTCAGGGACACAGGGCAGGACCAACTTCTCCTCGGTGCTCTTGTGGCAGGCTGAGTTATACAATTATGGTGAGGAAGGGCAATGCAAACGGCCTCCTCCCAAATGAATCCATGTCCTGGGATTTCATTTTAAGGCCATGGGTCTGGAAGAGAGCCTTTAGGGCAGCTGTCCGTGGCTCCCTAATGTGGGGAGGAATATTATCCATAAGGGCAGGAAATGGTAAGGGATGAGAGGGGTCTGTGGGTGAGTTGGGGGCTGGGCACTCACCCACCTTAGGGCATGGATGAAAGAACAAAGAACACAAAAGGGGGCCTACTTTCTGATCCCCTAGTGCTCGTGAGTTGAATGCTGTTAGAAGGACAGTCAATTGTAAGGGTGTGGTAGTTACTGGTAGGTTTATCATGTTCAAGTGAATGGCTCCATACTCATGCACATGTGGACAGCACTAATTTGGTGTCCTGGTAAGTGGGTGTCCTGGTAAATTTTGACTGTGAATTTGACACACAGGTGGAGAGGATATTTCATGGAGCACGGGCAATTTTACAGTTGCTACCCCGCTGCAGAAAAAAATGGCACCAAGAATACTCAACAGATATTAACTGCCAATAGCTCATTATCTGGGGTGACCCCTTACAATGGAATTTTAAGTCTCAATCTTGTATAAACCTTATGTAGGTAACCACAGCTGGTGTGATTTCATAAGCACAACAGTCATGTCAATGCCTAGAATGAGAAATGTCATTTCATAATATTTCTCCCCATCTTCCAGGTCTTACTTACTTTCTTTTTTTTTGAGACAGAGTCTCCCTATAGCCCCAGCTGGCCTGTAACTCACCCTGTAGACTAGGCTGGCCTTGAACTCACACAGATCCGCCTACCTCTGCCTCCCAAGTGCTAGGATTAAAGGGGTGTGCCACCATGCCCGGGCTTAAAGGTGGTTCTTAGCTGCTGTGTGGGTACTGGGAATTGAACTTGGATCCTCTGCAAGAGCAGTTGGCACTCTTAACCACTGAGCCATCTCTCCAGCCCAAGCACTTACTTTCTTTCCACCCCATCTTCCATGATGTTCCATGAGCCTTGTAGGGGTTGATACAGATATCCTGTTTGGACTGGATTCAGCACCCTATAGAAATTTATTCCTTACATTGACAAGTTATGAATAATTGTATTATCATCTGTCCACTCCCAAAGAAGCTTTTCAAACCAAGACTAAGAGTGTTCTTTGTTTCTTTAATGTAACTGGTACAATGAACTTGTCATAGTTTAGCTATCTACTTTATACAATCCAGAATCACTAGATACAGGGAAGCTCAACTGAAACATGTTCCTACTTCAGATTGTCCTGTGGCCATATCTGCTATGCATTTCCTTAACTGTTATTTGGTTTATGAGGGTCCAGACCACTGGAGGCAGTATCATCCCACTACAGGTGGGCCTAAAATTGTAAAAGAAAGGTGGCTAATCAAAAACAATAAAATAACTAGGAACAAAACTAACTAAAGACAACAAAGATATCTATAACAAAAATTTAAACCCCTGAAGAAGGAGATTGAAGAAGACATCAGAGGATGGAAAGACCTCCCATGCTCATGGATGGAAAAAATTAATATAGTAAAAATGTCCGTTCTACCCAAATTAATATACAGATTCAATGCAATCCCAATTAAAATCTTCAAGAGTTTCTTCTCTTGAGGAAGACTTGGAAAAAAATCCTTAAAAAATTCATATGGATAAACAAAAGACACAGAATAGCCAAAGCAATCCTGAGCAAAAAAGAGCAATACAGGTCACTACACCAGACTTCCAACTATATTACAGGGCTATAATCATAAAAACAGCTTGGTACTGGCACAAAAACAGACTTGTAGACCATTGGATCAAAACTGAAGATCCAAATGAGCACATACAATTTCAGCCACCTCATATTTGAGAAAGGGGCCAAGAAGACTCAGTGGAGGAAAGAGAGCATCTTCAGCAAATGGCATTGCAAAACCGGATCACCTACAAAAAGGTGGATAAAGAGCTGAACAGAGACTTCACAAGTGAGGAAGTAAAGATGGCTGAGAACCATCTTTAAAAAGTGTTCAACATCTCAAATAATTAAGGAAATGCAAATTAAAACCACCCTAAGATATCATTTCACTCCAGTAAGACTGGCTATGATCAAGAAAAGAAATGATCTCAAATGCTGGAGAGGTTGTGGGGTGGGGTGGGGAGAAGGGAAAGAGAAATATGCCTGAACTGAATTGGAAAATGATGTATGAAATACACAAAGCATCAATTAAAAAATGAAAATTAAAAAAAAGAAAGAAAATCACTACACTAACAACAGGAGAGAAAGCCAAGGACCTCACTGCCCACCTACTTTCTACCTTTGCTACCATAGGCATTCCCAAACAGATTAAAACAGACAATGGGCCAGCATTTGCTAGCTCTTGCTTTAAATCATTTTGTCAATTATAGAATATTGCACATCATACAGGTATCCCTCATAACCCACAGGGACAAGGCATCATAGAACGGACTCATCAGGTCCTAAAACATCAGTTATTAAAACAAAAGCTGGAGAAATACCCTCCTAACATCCAGCTGGCCATGGCATTGACAGCTCTAAAACCTCTTTAACATTTACGGGGATTCAAAGTGTCTAGCCATAGTCAAACATTGGCAGACACCAAGCGCTGTTCCTCAAATATTTGTCAGATGGAAAGACCCCTAGACAATCAGTGGAAAGGACCTGATCCACTGTTAAAAACTGGGAGGGGCTTTGCTTGCATCTTCCCATAGGATTGTCCGAGACCCATTTGGATTCTGGCCAGAAATGTCAGATTCATTGGTTCTTTGTGAGAGAAACTTGGGAAGGAAGAAATCAGGTAATTGGAACCAGCGACTGTCTTTTGCAAGACTGCAACAAGGCAATCACAATCACTGTGTTTCCCAATTCCACCACTACCTCTAAGGCACCCTTTATCTGTGTCGCCCATCTTAACAAAGGACAGTGTTTGCAGAAAGCTGATACTTATGGCTGTTGCAGATTCTGGTCTTGCAGGTTGGAGAGTGTACACAGCCCAAGAAGACTGTTTCAGGTCCAAGATAACCAGTTTAAAATTAATATACAGGACCCCTGGAATGACTGCTGGAGAGCTGGAGTGCAGGGAAAACTCTACCCTTACAGCAATGCCTGGTACCCTGCAGCAGATATCCGTATCTCTCACCAGCTTGTTATAGCTCCTCAACCCATCCTCACTCAATCCCACATTCTGTTACAGGAGTCCAAAATGGAAGGAAACCTGCAGTCCACTGTAACATGCCCTCAGTACATTGAATATGCCAGAAATCTCCTCAATTACACCACCCACTGTAGTGTCTCCCAATGTTTTTTTCTGTGCATCCCTTACATGCCCTCTTTTCACTGCCATTCCTTTTAATGCCTCTTTACAGGAATCTGCCCCCATGGAGACAGAGCCAGTGTTTCACGGCATTTCTCTCTTCGACCGACTCACTACACTTCCTATTTGTTTAGTGAGAGCTGCGGCAGCTCAAGACCCCAGGTGCCTCCGAAGTGTCCCTCTCTACAGGACCCTGTGTGTCAAATTCCCATTCTTTCTCTGGTGTGATGGCACCACATCCCTCTGTGCAAATGCTACTGGTTCTGGAATTTGTTTGCCCGTAATTATCACTCCCCAGCTCTTCCTTTATGAGAAAGAGGAAGTCACTTGGATGCTGTGACCCGACCCAGACCATCAAAAGAGAGAGATATTCATCCCGCTTCTGGTCAGCCTAGGCATCATTTTCTCTACTGCAACGATGGCAATGGCAGGCGGAGCCCTAGCGAAGGTTTACAGCATGGAAGCAGACTTCCAAAATAAGCTTGATGAGGCAATGGCGTCCACAGTGAACAGCCTTGAATTGCTCCAGAGACAGATAACTTCTCTGACTGAGGTGGTGATGCAGAACCGGGGAGCCCTGGACTTGTTAACTGCAGAAAACGGGGAAACTGTGTGTTCCTGGGGGAGGAATGCTGTTTTATTTAAATGAGTCTAATATTGTCAGACACGGGCGTGGTGGTGCACGCCTTTAATCCTAGCACTTGGGAGGCCGAGGCAGGCGGATCTTTGTGAGTTCAAGGCCAGCCTGGCCTACAGAGTGAGTTCCAGGACAGCTGGGACTACAGGGAGACCCTGTCTCGAAAAGACCAAAAAATAAAATAAAATAAGTTAAAACTCTAAGAGACCTCAGGAAGTCAGTGCCAAACGTGGAATTGGGTGGGCTTGGCACATCCCTATACTGTCTGGAAGGGAGGCCAATTGCTCTGTGGCTCCCACCCAGATCCAGGGCAGGACCTTCTACAGAGTCCAGCAGCCTGGCAGACTAGCAGCTAAGGAGGCGTTTTGGCAGGATCCCCATTGCTCTAAACCTTTGGTGCCAACACAACTGCCAAACCCACTAAGTTTGGGTACTGTCACAGCAAGCCCTCCTGCGTAGACTCAACCCATCCACAGACCCTGGGCTTCCTTACAGTGGGCCTGGGTGTGGCTGGGTGGGTCAGTGGCCCCTGTGGTTGCTTGGGATGGGTGTTATGTCAGAGTTACAAGAAAAGAGAATTTGGAAGCTGCTGGCCTGGTGGTCTAAAGCATGTACCCACCCTCCCAGATACTATGGGAGCTAAGTGGTATCTGAGCAGGCTCCAGTAGCCTGATTCCTCGTGGGGGCCTGGCAGGGACTGGCCCAGCACTGGTTATGCTTTCTTAGGATTCAGTCCGCTGGGACCTGCTGACTGAGCAGCGTGTGGCCCCTCTCCTGCTGCTGCTCATGGGGCAGCAAATGTTTTTGGAGGCACTAAGCCAAAGAGCCTGTTGGCTGGGGTGGGGTGCAGGGGAATCCCTCCCGCAATCAGGTTGGCATGGGTATGCACTGAGTTCATCCCAGTGTCTGTGTGGCTGCTGGTCCTGAACAGAACCCATCTGCTGGGGGAGAGGTCACTGTGGTGTGGAGCCCAGAGCTGATACAGAGTCTTGCATGTGTCCTGTGTGCCTCTGCACAGAGCATCTGATGTTTACGTGTGTGTGTAGAATCTGCTGACTGTCTGAGGAGGTGCCAGCCCAGCCAGCTGGATGCTGCTCTCGCATGTCCCACACATTGCCCACAGCCTGTCCCCAGAAGTAAGCAGTGGCGGTCCACATTTGTTCAGAGCCCTTCTGGTCCGTGCCTCCCAGCCTTGTACAGTGTTTTCTTAATACACAAAGTGCTGTTCCTCCCCTCGTTGAGTTCCTTTGTTCTTCCAGCCTTCGGCTGCCGTTGACACTTTGCCTGGCTCCTTGAAGGTGTCTACATGTACATTGTTCTCACGTGGTCTTGTGGATGTTTTTCAGAAAATGATTATTTTATATGATTTGTCATGGAATTTGTTCTAATAAAATCATTCTTTCACGGGGCAGAAAAAAATAAAAAAGGTGAATCCCCTGGGGCTGGGGAGATGGCTTAGCAGTTAAGAGCACTGACTGCTCTTGCAGAGGACCTGGGTTTGATTCCCAGCACCCACATCGCAGCTGAGAACCATCTTTAACTCCAGTTCCAGAGGAATTCTATGCCCTCTTCTGACCTCTGCAGCATTACACGACATGGGTACACATACCTACATGCAGACAGTACACTCATCAACATAAGAAGTTAAAAAAAGTGAATCCTGTGGCTGCAAAGATGGCCTAGCGGTTAAGAGTGCCGACTGCTCTTGCAGAGGACCCGGGTTCGATCCCCAGCACCCACATGGTGGCTGAGAACCATCTGTAATTCCAATTCCTGGAGAACTCCAGTTCCAGGGGAATCCGACACCCTCTTCTGACCTCCGTGGCATTGCATGACACGGGTGCTCAAACCTACATGCAGACAGTACATTCATACACATAAAAATTAAAAAAATAAAAATTTTAAAAAAATCTTGTTAAAAAAAAGTGAATCCCCTAATGGACTCTAGAATTAACCTACCACTTATGTTCAGACTTTATAATATTGGTATATGGGTGGAGGGTATGTATATATATAATATCATATTATGTTTAGAAGTATTATAAAAATAAAGGGGAAAATGTGGATTCCTAAACAAGTTAGGGAATTAACTTATAGATTATTTTCAGTCGTCATAATTTAGGTATATGTGAGGTGTATATTTATGAATATTTTAGGGAAATACAAATTGGATGGAACAACAACAAAAAAGGACTGGGTCAAAGAACTGACTCAAAAAGTAAACTTCTGCCCAAAACAGTAAACCTCTGCAAAGAAAAACTTTAAGAACTGAGAAAAAGATGCAAGACATGTATGCCAGAATGCATGAGCTTGGGTAGGGTGAGGGGCATGGAAGGATTAATGAGTCTTAACTGGATTCAGAGATGAATGCACAAAACTTCAATAAAATATTTTAAAAAGAAAATGCATTATACATATGGACTAATAGAATTGAATCAATGGTAAATGTTCTGAGTTTAATAACTGTACTGTTTTATATTAGTCTGACCTTTCTTTGGGGAAATGCACACTAAAGTATTTCGAGGTGAAGAGTCACAATTTTCAACCTGTCCTCAAGTGATTCCGCAAGAAAAGCAAAAAGATAATCAATTTTTTAAAGTTTCTAGTTTATCTGAAAGAAAAACAGTATCAGATTCCATCTTCAGGGGCTGGCTACAGCAATAAGTCACACTTCCTTGTCCCATGGCCATACAGCTGCAAATTGACAAGGGTGAACCTTAATGTGTGGTTCCTGCATTTAATTCTATTGTTTAAAAGTGGCTTTGATGGAATCTAAGCTTAACAATTTGTCTCAATTTATAACCTGTAGGAAGTGAAAATCTTGATGGCATCTCTTTAAATTCAGTTTTTGGTGGCAAAATAACTGAGATAAAGGCTTTGTTAAATACCTCAAGCAAATGTAATTCCACCTTCAGTACATTTTGTTTGCTATTCTTGAGGGTATATGAGATCCCATATGCTGGTGTTACAGAGTTTGGGGTCCTGGAAAAGACCACCCATAATCACTTGAATTTTAATTAGCCAAATTTTTCAAGTTGCACAACTTGGGAGGAAGGGAGGGAAGGAAGGAGGGAGGAAGAGAATGAGGAGGAGGAAATTAGTTAATAATTTCACAACAGTTCACATTTCTGGGTATGGGACAAGGAGGTTTTGTGGTCAGTGCTTCCTAAAATTGTTTACTGCAGGCAAAGCAGGTCTCTAAGATGACTACCTTAACCAAAATGGAGTCGCTTCAGCTATTACATTTTCACTGGTTCTGGTTTCTATGGATCAAATCACTGACTCATACTTAGGTTGAGTTGATATTGAGCATGTAGGGTCAATATCTTAACTGCATTAATTCTTTTTTATATATGTATACAGCCAATTTAAGACACAAGGGCCTATGGTAACAGGCAAAAGGGCCTTGCTATTGCAGTTAAGAGGGTTGTGAGCTAAGGGGATCAGAAGAAAAGAGATTCATACCAACTGGAGGCCTCGGCATGATCCTTGGCTCTATGGTCCAGATTCTGTTTAACTAGAGCCAGTTTCCCTTATAAACCCTAAGTTGTTATCAAAAAAACAACATTTTTCACCCAAGATCATAAAAAGACCTCCTTCTTTTAGGAAAAACAAGTCTAATCCTCGACAGTTTTGTAAATGCACCTCTGCCAAAGAGTCCACTTGATTTTGAGCTGTCTTATAGAAATTTGAGGTGCTTTATGTTCTTGTCTACTCTGATGCTCAGGGTTTTAATATTTTGGTTCCCACGGGCTAGGGCTGTGGCCCCTTGGGCGTTAGAGCCTGCAATTCCAGTCCCATTGACGAGGGAGATAATGATAGCTGAAATGGCTACTATCTTTCTATGTGAGTATTTTATTTGTTAAGTCTTGTTCTCTGCCCTCTTTTCATTTTATATATGTGGGGTTCTAACTGGAGTAGTTCAGCTGTAACACATCTGGTAAGACAGTGTGTAGGCCCACCATGTACCCAATGAGGCCAGAAAATGTCTTCTAATGTTCTCAGACTTATATAAGTGATGGAGCTGCAAGATAGGCTATAGGGGGAACTGGGAAAGGCATAAACTGAAGAAACTAAGCATATGCTTTCCTTGCAGCTCTCCCAGGGTGAATCCAGTCTCTTATGACCTGCATTCTATGTCCTTTACTGGGGAAGTCACTGGGAAAATATAAATGTTGGCCTCTTTTCCCACATAGAAGGGGGGTCAGGGATTTAAACAGAGCCAGCAATCTTGTCCTAGACAGGGGACAGTATAGTTTACACAGCAATAGTATTTAAGTTTCGGTTTCTGATATATCATTCCAAGTTGGAGCCACTCCTTTCCACATTGGGACAGTCATAGGAAGTAGACGACTATTTTCAATGAGAACTGAGGCTTGGTTCATCATTATGGACTGGGTAGTCCAGGTAAGGAGGGGAGAAAGAGTGGTGGACAATCTTGTTCTTGGGTGTGACAACCAGTTTCTCCCCAGACTTATGGGATTTTCCCAGTGGGGCGTTATCTTTCTCTTCATAGTGAATTTCATGCCAGGATCATTTTCACAGCCTCTAGTTTTAGTCCCTAGGTACAGATTCTAAACCCATACTTGGCACTTGACTCATTCCAGGCCACAACCCTTATAGTAAAAGGGTGACATTTCCCAGGGACACGAACTAGGGAAGGAATTTCCTGCTGAATGGAGATGTATGGGTCTCTATGTGTGCCCCAAGTTGAATCAGCTTTGCAACCCAAGGAGGTGCAATGATAATCTTTTCCATTTGCAGCAATGTGCAAGTGCATTGGCCGGGCATGCCTGACATTGCAGATAACATATGAATCTTTCCTGGAATTTAGTTCCACAACCTAAGTGAGTGGAATTATAATTTTCCACTTGGCAAAGACTCTATTTTTATTGAAGAGGGTACACAGGTCTATTCTAAACATGGGTTGAGAGGTTGCATTCCAAGAAATAGCTGATACTTTTCTGTCTGAAGTCTGGGGCACCTCTTAGCCCTAGGTTTCCAAATTTATAGTTGGGCACATATGGGAGGTACCTGTCAGGACTCCCAATACCAGCATTAGTCTGAGTCCAAGGTTCAGGTAAAGCATACTTTCAAGGGATGCTGGAGGTCTCTCAAAACCTTCCATTTTTCAACTTTATCTTGGTTGGTCATGTCTGCTTTCAGACAGGAATGGTTGATGGAAGCTGCAGTCCCCACTACCTTGACAACTGTGGGTGTGGTCAGAATAATGAGATAGGTTCCTTTCCAGGAGGGTTCCAGGGTCCTGCTGGGCAGATGATGGACCTGTACCAGGCCTTTGGTATCCCCAACTGGAACCAGTGTGCTGGTTCAGTTGAGGATTGCAAGGGTAGTGGAGGTGAGAGGCTGGCCTAGAATTGTTGCAGAGCCTGCAGGGACTTGATAAAGGAATAATTAGACATTTCAATAGCATGTTGCCTTTTGCAGGAATTAGCAGAGTTGGACAGCCAAACATTATCTCAAATGGTGTTAACTTATCTCTATTGGGAGAACACCTGATTCTAAAAAAAAACAGGAAGGTAACAATTCAGTCCACCCCTCTTCAGTTTCTACTTAGAATTTAGCTAATATTTCTTTAATAGCCCTTTATCCCTTTATCTTCCCTAAACTTTGGGGCCTGTAGGCACAATGCAATTTCCAATGTATTCCTGGAGTTTTAGCCACCTGTGATACTCTGGTCCTTCTGCCTAGCCATTGTTGGAACAGAAGGAGAAGGGGATGCGGAATTGGGACATAATCTCCATTAGTAAGTTCTTAGTGACTGTTAGGTTTTGGCATGCACCCCCAAATGAATAAAGAGACCTCAAGGTTTTAGGCACTCCAGGATAAAGTTTACTTCAGGGTAGCCTGGGATAAGCTTAAATGAAAATAGAGTCAGCACTGAACGGCATCTGGCCAGAGCATTTAAAGGGAGTGGGTAAGAACTCAGGTGAGGAGTGGTGGAAGGGTGTTAAGCAGCAAGTCTCCAGCTTTTCAAAGAAAGCTGAAGATTCTTGAGTATTCTGTGATGGCCTGCTGTTCCATAAACAAAGGCAGGCTGGGAGAGCAGGTTTCTTGGCACTACCTGGATTGTTAGCCACTGCATTTCAAATTGGTTCTGGGTCTTTGGGGAATTCAGAGACTACATTGGGTCTTTCTGACCTAGTGGGAAAAGTCTCTATCCAAAATGAAAGAATATCTATAAAGGCCAGCGTGTCAGTAGCCAAACCTTGCTCAAGTAACCTCGGTGAAGTCCAGCTCCCAGTGTTCACCTGGACTAAATCTTCTCTCTCAGATGCCCATAGGTGCTGGTCTTTCCCCTTTTGGCGCACTTTGTAGGTAACTTGCTTGAACTTTTCATGCAGATGGGGTGGGGGAATACCTGTTCCTGATCAGTTATTTTAGATTAGTTTATCCCAGATGAAGGAGAGAAGAGATGGCCCCAGGGCTCTGTGTAGAATGGAGCATCAATCAGTCCAGAAGAACCTACCAATCTTTTCCCTTAGTGGCCCCCTGCTGTTGGTCCCAATTTTCCTCTCCACTGGTATATTCAGGAAGTTCCAATAGGTCTGGCTCTGACAGGAAGGTGAAAATACAGGGAGGGCCTAGCACTTGATATAGCCCCACTGGCTCTTTGGTGGCTCTCTTTGAAATGGTACCTCCAAATCTATTGCCTGGGGCCTCAGCCTAATTCTCTTTTTTTCAGACAGTCAGATGACTGTCAGAAGAGGAGAAATATCTCTGTTTTTCATCTCCTTTCCAGCTGAGATAAGTAAGCCTCATTCCTGATAAAAGGCATCATGGGCATGTGCAGTACCAAAAGCATACCAGCTAGAGTATAAATGTTGACTGTGTGGCCATCTCCCCACCTCAATGTCTGAGTCAAGCCTATTAATCCTGCCTTCTGGTCTGTTGTTCTCTGGGGCAGTGACCAGGACATTGTCATGTACCAATAACAGAGAGGAAATGCTTAGGGCTCACCCAAATTGGATACATTCGGACTGTCCGTGTGGTCACCAGAAGTAAAACCTGATTTTTCTTAAAAATATTAACAGTAACATGTGCAAAGTATAACATATATATAAAACAATTTTAGTATGTATGGGTAACTCTATTTATATATGTCTGTCTCACTTGAGGCTGTAACAAGGTATATAGTACCTGCTACGCGGAACACAATTTCTTGTACATGCATTAATTACATTATAGAATTCTTAAAAGTGAACAGTACTAGCCGGGAGGGCATGGTTGTGCATGCCTTTAATCCTAGCACTTGGGAGGCAGAGGCAGGCGGATCTTTGTGAGTTCAAGGCCAGCCTGGTTTACAGAATGAGTTCCAGGACAGCTGGGGCTACAGAGAGACCCCATCTCAAAAATCTAAAAAAAAGTGAACAGTACTTCATGCATACACTCATAAATAAGGTTCTAATAAATAAATTTGGTGATGACACTTCGTAAGGTTTGTACTGAGCAGAGGCACATGCACCGCAATCATACACAAACAGATCTTTTTTTTTTTAATTAATTTTTATTGATGCTTTGTGCATTTCATACATTTTTTCCAATTCAGTTCAGGCTTATTTCCCTTTCCCTCCCCCCCACCCCCACCCCATCCCAGATCATGCATTCTGCCATAACTGTCCTGCATCTTTCTCTCAGTTTTTTTT
>VZQC01006430.1:1598629-1640128 GCA_009823505.1 Rhizomys pruinosus
TGTGAAGGTTTCCTCCCACTCTGTGGGTCTTCTCCTCACTTCCTTTATTGCTTCCTTTGATGTACAGAAGCTTTTGAGTTTAATGAGGTCCCATTTGTCAATTGTCGATCTTATTTCTTGTGCAGCTGCTGTCTGATTTAGGAAGTCTTTTCCTACACCTATGTCTTGTAGTCTGCTGCCAAGCTTCTCTTCTATCACCTCCAGAGTTTGGGGTTTCATGTTGAGGTCTTTTGTCCATCTGGAGTTGACCTTTGTACAAGGTGAGAGGTAGGGGTTTAATTTCATTCTTCTACAAGTGGTGATCCAGTTTTGCCAACACCACTTGCTGAAGATGCTGTCTTTCCTCCATTGTGTCTTCTTGGCCCCCTTGTAAAATATGAGGTGGCTGAAATTGTATGAGCTCAGGTTTGGATCTTCAGTTTTATTGCATTGGTCAACTGGTCTGTTTTTGTGCCAGTACCAGGCTGTTTTTATGACTATAGCCCTGTAGTATAGTTTGATGTCTGGTATAGTGGCACTGAGTTGTTTTCAGAGTTTTATTTTGCTTTAAACAGAAAGGAACCCATTATTTTCTCCCTTTGATCACTGATGCATACATTGAGTCCTTTTCCATAAGATAGGTGAAAAAAAGGAAATTGAGAGTAAAGGAAGGACCTGGAGGCATCCTCTCAGTATTCTTGGGTCCACTGGGTAGTCAGTGTTAGAAAAGTTCAGAGATTTCAAGACAGTTGGTAACCATCTTGAACCCTAGATTTTGTCACACTTTTGTGTTAATTGAATTGTCTTCCACTTCAATAGTGAATAGCAAATTAGGTAGGCGACCTAAACAGAACTGACAATAGGCCTCCACCAACTAAATTACCATCTCAGTGTTGGTGAGCTGACACACATCCTTCTAGTCTGTGAGGGCAGGCCACAGGGTGGACTGACAGCAACAAATGGAAACAAGAGTGGCTACTATTTATAGCTCCTGGGGCGACTGACCTCTGCTACCCACATGAAAGACAAACAAGAGCTGATAGAATCAGACAGTAAATCAGAGAGCTGAATTAGGCAGTACCAATACAGGATTCTTGTAAATGTTGGCTAATGTCAGGTAGTAGATTAATGTGAGACTCACAGAATTAGGACAGTCATGAAATCTCTCTAGCTCAGACCTGTGAAGGTCAACATCTGCTTGCTGTCTTTCCATTGATGTGGGGAATGAAGGAAATGATCATGGACTTTTTATTACTTTTCCCCTACATAATTGATCATTTGGAAGTTTTTCTCTCATTAGCTGGCTATTTCCTGTATGAATTACCTATCACCACCCTTGATTTCACCAAAAAAAAAATTTAGAAAGAAGAAATAAAAATCAAGCTTTGACTTCTGTATCATTGCAATCCAATTCCACGTGCCAGAAAAGACAGCCATATAATGAGGCCCATATGTTATTAATGGAACAGTTGGATACCCTAAATCAGATCCTCAAGTACTGTTTAACAACTTTAAGGTTGGTACTTTAAATGACAAATCAAGAAACTCACAGTTTGTCAACACTAGTATTTGGAAAATATAAAGAAGAAGAAAAAAATGGGGGAAAAATGAAAACCTAAGCGAAATAGAAGATTGAAAGGACAATGGCCACCATTTCTTATTTTCTACTAAATTTTATCTACTGAGCCAAGGTCACTGTTTTCCTGTATAACCCTCATATTTTGGACTAATGAAAGATGCTCTGTTTCGTTAGAATAGATTAATGATATAAACTAATACATTTTATTATGACATTTTAATATTTGTATGTATGATATTTTGATCATATTCATCCTATCCATTGGCCTCTCTTATATCCCTCTTCCCCAGGCTCCATCCTGGAAGATTTTTGTATGAATTTAATGCCTGTCACTTCTAAAGAACTTCATACCAATCAAGACATGGGTATCAAAATTCCTGACAAATTTGTCCTTTTTATTTTGTTATCAGAACAAAAAAAAAGTCACTGAGAGAAAATTATAGGGTAGAGAAACTATATGAGGGGCTAAGACAGCAAGCAGGACATCTGACAACTAAGAGAATCCCCATCTCAATACTTTAGGGTTAATTTGGCTGAGAGAAAAAAATATAAAGATGAAGACTTAGGTTAGTCTGCTTGTTTCTCATTAACTGTGTGATCAGAGATAAGTATAAACCTTTTGTGAATGTCCTCAGTCCTTTATACATAGAGTAGGTATAATCTTATTTGTTACAATGTGTAAAGCAAAAATATATTTATAAATTCTCTTGCAAACAAAGCCATAAAAATCAGGAATATAATTTTTATTTTTTACCATGGGATGAGAGTTCCTTCATGAAGGCAAGGAATTCTCTACAATGTAGCCAACAGAACTTGGAATAAAAAATTTAAAATAAAAAAAATTTGGATAATGATCATTTGACCATAAAAAAATAGAACTGATACTTCTACTTTATAGATAAGACATAGGCTCTGTTATTTGCCCAAGGTGCTGTTGTTAGGAAGTGGCATAGTTGGGATTTGAACTTCAGGACTGGGGTGGTTTAAATGAGAATGTCCTCCATGGGCTTTAAGTGTTCAGATATTTGCTCCCTAGATGGTGGCACTGTTCTTGGAGGTACTTAGAAAGTGTGGCCATGCTGGAGGAAGTATGTCATTGGGGGCAGGCTTAGTGAGTTTAACAAGCCTTGTGGTGTCCAGTCTCTCTCTCTCTGCTTCCTGTGCTCATTGCCAGATGTGACCCTCGGCTTGCTGCTCCAGCCCCAGCCACCATGCTTCCTGCCACAATGGACTCTGATTCCCTGGAACAGTCAATCATAAACTCAAGTAAACTCTTCCTTTTATAAGTTCCTTGATCATGGTGGTTTTATCACAGCAACAGAAAAGTGACTAATACAAGGACTATCACAGTTATTACAGTCTTGTTGTTACCAAATTGAAGTGCTAGATAACTTGATCTTAGAGGTTAGATCAAATTCTCTAAGGGGCACAGTACGATGGAATTGGCCTGAGGGGGGAAAAATGTTTCTTTTTGAAGATTTGTCTTTCAAGCATTCCTGTCAGTGTTAATGAATGGTAAAAACTCATTTGTGCTAAGCTGTGATTCCTCCCCAGGAATGAAGGGGACAACGCTTAGCCCATACTATGAAGTAATGTCAGTGATATTAACTTGTATTAAGTACTGAGGAATTTAGAAGGAATTGTGTCAAGGTCTCTTTCAAATATGTTTTATAGGTAATTTCCTCTTTGCATATGCTTACAAATGCTTTTAGATTTCCAGAACACTTAAGAGAAGTGTTCCTTCATATTTCTGGTGTGTTGGGTTTGAATTTTTACTCTGGCTCTTATAGCTGTGTGGCTTTAGATTAGTAACTTTCTTGAGCTTTGCATTTTACAACCCCCAAACAAAAAGTAACAGCAATTCTTACCTCACAGAATTGTTCTGAGGATTGAATGGGAAGATATGTCAAGTGCCTAGCAGAGCATGGTGGCTCACACTTTATCCCAGCATTCAGGAGGTGGAGGCAGATGCAGGTGGATCCTTTTGAAACCAAGGCCAGCCTGGGGTGGACTCTATACCAAGTTCCAAGCAAGCTGGAACTACATAGTGAGACTGTCTTAAAAATCTAAAAAAACAATGTCTGGAGAGATGGGTCAATGTTTAGGAGCACCGGCTGTTCTTGCAGAGGACTTGGGTTCTGTTCTCAGCACCCACATGACAGCTAACAACATTCTATAACTCCAGTTCCAGAGGATCTGATGCTCTCTTCTGACCACTATGGGCATTTCATGACACAGGTGCATCTACCTACATGTAGTCAATACACTCAGACACATAAAATAAAAATAATACAATATTTAAGAAAACTAAAAATGTCAAGTGTTTGTTTTATCCTGTAAACTATAGTAATAGCTATCAGTTTTATAATGTTTACTACTTCAGACTTTGTTATAGCCAACTACATTAATTTTCATAATCACAAGGAGCCTGTGAAATACATACTATTATGTGCCCACTTTGTAGATGGAGAAATGAAAGCACAAAGCACATAGAGTTTAATGTACCTAATGTCACATAGCTCTAAAGTGTCAAAGCCAGAATAATATATATGATCTATATTATATATAGATAATAATATATAAATAATATATAGATAATATATAGATAATATATTAGCACAGTGGATGAATTTTGCCTCCCTCCAAGCTTTTACAAAAATTTAATTCCATATTTTTATGAAAAACATTGGATGAAGTAAGCTTCTAGACACTAAGACTTCTGACACTAAATATTTTGTAAAGAACACTGCATATTGGGGAGTACTTGTTTTCAAATAAGCAGCAACAACATAGCAGTAATAACAACAACATAGCAGTAATAACTTGATTAAGCCACTGCTGCATACTAGGTCCTATATTACTTTGAAACAATTATGGCCTGTTATTATTAATTAAGTATTGATATTTGCTCTTGTGATCAGGAAGCTCAACATATAGTAGGAGGAATAAAATAAGTACACAAAGAACTAGAGTACGATATAAAAAATGAAGAAACAAGAAGCATTAAGAGAATGAGTTCTGAGGGTTCAAAAGCAAGAGGATACTTCAAGGCTCCTGAAATTTACATGCTGCTGAAAATGTAAGTTCAAGTGGCAAGACAGTTATAAATATGTGACGAGGATCAAGCTTGCAAAGTGCAGAACAGAAAGGGGAGCTGAGTTCTGAATAAACCATAGACAGTGAAATGAATGAATATTCTGGCAATAAATAATTCATTCTGATTGTGAAGGGGATATGTGGGACATGAAACAAGCACAATAGTATACACTCAGATTTAAGGATGAAGAGATTTGAAAGTCAAGGAAAGATTTTGAGCCTTATTTTGGGCATACATGGAGTCAGTGGGGACTTTAAAAAATGTTTTACTAGCAGGGCGTGGTGGCGCACACCTTTAATACTAGCACTTGGGAGGCAGAGGCAGGCAGATCTTTGTGAGTCCAAGGCCAGCCTGGTCTACAGAGTGAGTTCCAGGACAACTGGGCTATAGGAGACCCTGTCTCAAAAAGACAAAAAATAAAAATAAAAAAATAAAAATGCTTTACTGTCAACATGGAGCTCAAATTCAGGAAAATTAACCTAGCAGCCAGTGCTGGATGAATTAGAGAGAAAGGTGGTACAGATAGGGATTTAATTGGGCAGTTAATTCTGTAGCTGCTTGAAATTGATGGGAACAAAAAGAACCTTTTCTTCTGAGCAGGAGACCATTCAAAATTTATTTGCTCATTGAGAACTTCAAATGATGCATTTTGATCACAATCAACATTTCAACACCTCATCCTCCATGTACCCTCAGATCCACCCTACCTAATCACCTCCCTGTCCCCTCAATTTGTGTCCTTTCTTTTAAAGAAAAATATTTGCTAAAGTGCACTCATTAAACTGTTCCAGCAGGACCAAACACTTGGTGAGTTGATCTGAATTCTCCCCGTCTTGGACTGCCCTAGTAAAATTATAGTTCAGTAACTAGAGTTAAAACTCCTTCAGTTGCACATCCTATTAAAATTATCCTTGGCAAACCTCAAGCTTACATTTTTCAGGAAACACTTTAAACTGTGAAATCAAAGGATAGAATCGCCCCACTGGTGGATAATCAAGAATGCTAAGGCTTTTAAACATCCAGATCTTGTACTTAAATCCTATGGCCAGTAGATGGCGATTATAAGCTTTTGCCTATGCAACAAGTAGCTCTTAAAACAAGAAAGTGGAAGACATGGAAGTAAGGGGAGATTGCACAGGGGAGGAAAAATAAGACACTTGGGAGCCACAATGAGAGTTGTCAGGGAGATAGAAGCTGGGCTTGCAGCCCAAGAGACTCCCAAAGAGTCCCACAATTCCGAGTTATTTCCAGCAGATGAGTCTACACCTGTTCCTTCTGGTGAGGAAGGAATTGTATTGGCATACAGGCAGATAACGATGAAAAGAAATTTCCTGTTAATCACTAAAATGGTTCAGTAAAGCAGTTGTAGTTGTGTTTGAACAGAGTTACACAGACTTTTTGACCCATGTAACAAGTAAAACAAAGTAAAAATCTCAAGTATTCTGTCTCCTAGTTGTCTCTCATTCTGCTGAAAATTCTACCAAAAGAGGAGCACAATTGGAAGCAAAAGATCCAAATGAATTGCAGGGATATATACTAACGACAAAACAAAGGGATTCTGGTCAAGCAGAGCTTTGGAGATGAAGAGAGAGACTTCCTCCAAGGGGAAAAATCAAGTATCGAAAACCTCAACTCAGAGGTGCTGGGAATAATATAAAGGTGAACAAAGAAGGAAAGAAAAGGCAGAAGATCATGTTGCCTCTTTTTTTTTAAAGAATTTTAATACATTTTATTACCTTTGGGTGTAATCAGAATATCTTGAGATAGACAGTAGATCTGCTCTTATAGAAGCTCAGAGTGGTTGAGGGCAATCTCCCCAAAATATGCTCTCTTTGAAATCTTCAAATTTATGGATTAGAAATCTGGCATATGTCTCATCAGGTCAAAATCAAGACCCGCGTTCTGTTCTAGAGGTTGTAGGGGACATTCTGTTTCTTATCTTCTCTAGTTACTAGCAGTCCCTTGTATAACTTGTCTCATGATTCCATCTGTTATTGTCAAAGCTATCCATTCTGTTTTTCTTTTATGTTTATCCCTTAATTATATCTCATTCTGACTGCACTCCAGGAAGTTCTGCCACTTTGAAGGATATATTTGTTATATGTATAACAGAGATCTTTTGCTATGTGGAACCATATATTCACATGATGTAGAGGCTATGGGAATCAGGAGAAGAGAAGAGAAGAGAAGAGAAGAGAAGAGAAGAGAGAGAGAGAGAGAGAGAGAGAGAGAGAGAGAGAGAGAGAGAGATGCTAGAATGATTCAAGTGAACTGAATAGAAATGAACATAATGAGGTCAGCAAGATGGTTCAGAGGGTAAGGGAACTCTCCCTACCAGCTAAATTCAGTCCCCAGATCCCTTGGTAGAAGTGAGAACTGACTACTGCAAGTTGTCCTCTGACTACTCATGTGCCATGACACACGCATGTGTGCATACATATTCACAAATAAATGTTTGAAAAGAATAAGTGGACATAATGGGTCACTTAATCTGTAGGACAGGTACTTTCCTGTAATAAAAAGAACATTTTTTGTTTTTTTTATCTTTTGTTTCTTCTTTGACAAATAATATAAGTATACAATATATTTTGATCATATCCACACTCAGCTCTCTCCTCTAGCTTACCTGATACACACTCCCAGTATACCTCCTTCCCACCTTCATGGCCCCAAATCTTTAACACACTGAGGTTCAATTAATGCTGTCTGCTAGAACACTGACTAATCTCATTGACTTGATCTCATGCAGGTTTTTGTGCAAGTAACCAGGGCTTCTGTGAAAGTTCCTGAGTACAATGGCCAAGTAATGACCAGAAGAAAGCATTTCACAGGACTCTTCCCCATCTTCCATCTCTTACATTTTTTTCTACCACTCTTCAGAAATGTTCCCTGAAAGCCTTGGTGATGGGTATCAGATTCTCTGGAACTGGAGTTACAGTCAGTTGTTAGACCCCATGTAGATGCTGAGAACTGAACATGGGTCCTTTGTAGGAGCAGTCAGAGCTCTTAACCACTGAGCAATCTCTCCGTCCTCTGAATTATATTTTTAAATAGCTCATAAAATATTGAGTTTCCACAAGTGTCTTTTCACACACCCTTAGTTTTGATTAACTCACCCCACCCCTCTTCTCGGCTGTACCCCTACCCCTATCCATGCTCAAACTTTTAAACTCCAGTATTCCCCCTATCTACAATCATTTCACAAGATAGATCATTTTTAAAATTTATTTATTATTTTATGTGTATGAGTGTACTGTCTGCATGTAGGTTGGTGCACTCGTGTCGTGCAGTGATGCGGAGGTCAGAAAAAGGCATCGGATTCCCCTGGAACTGGAGTTAAGATGGCTCTTAGCGCCATGTGGCTGCTGGAAATCGATCCCGGGTCCTCTGAAAGAGCAGTTGGCACTCTTTTTTTTTTGCAGTTGGCACTCTTAACCGCTGTGCCATCTCCCCAGCCCCAAGACAGATCATTTTTAATCATATGCAGTAATCTTTGATAAAGGAAATTTAAGGTTAAATAAGAATAAATTAAATCAGCTACACATGGTGGCATAGGCCTATAATCACAGAACCCGGGAGATGGAGGCAGGAGACTTACAAATTTGAGAACAGTCTGGGCTACACAGCCGTAGATAGAGATACTTTGTCTCAAAAACTTAATTAAAAGGGGGTGTAGAGATGGTTTACCAGCCAAGAACATGCACTGCTCTTACTGAGAATTTGAATTCAATTCCCAGTACCAGTGTCAGGTGGCTGACAACCACCTGTAACTCCAGCTGCAGGGGAATCCATTCCCTGCACATCTATTTACATGTGTGCATACCCTCACAGACACACATACACACATAACTGAACATAAATTATTTTAGGTTAAAAACTTAAAAATACTTTGTGGTACTGGTTTAAACTATCCTGGATGGGACTGTAATATGTATTACCCTTTTAGCAAATAGCAAGAATTATTTTAATTATTTTTGTCTGGAAAAATCTCATTTTTCCTCTAAACAATATCATGCTCATTAACATTATTAATAAGGGAACTGAAACTCATAAATACTAGTATAAGCAACCCATCCAACTTATTCCTGGAGCTCAAGATCTGTAATTCAGTACTTCAATAGATGTTGGCTTTTCATGAAAAACACTGGAAAAATCTCTAATATTTCTAAACAAAAAATAAGCATACATAGTTCAGATAATTTCCATGATTTTGGAAAGACATAACTTCTTACACTTCATCTTCAAATACAAAATGGTCATGAATCTGGTGCTATCCCTTTTCAAGATGGGATAACCTGAAATTACCTTGAAGTTTACGTTATTTTCAATAGTCCACATCTTCATTACTACTGTAGTAGTTATTGACTGACACAGAGGATAGGAGGTAGGAAAATGCTTAACACTTATGTCCAGTACAGTTGTTCTTGCCAGTTTCTTCTGAATAAGTTTATACATTCCCAGTGGAACAACATGAAAAAGGTGAAAAAGATGTTTACAGTGTAAAGATGAATAGAAAGTACTTGGTATTTCTTACCACCTGAATTATAGCTAAGTTGGAAAATAAAGGAAGTGCACACACAGTGTCTTCAGGTCAGTGAAAATAAATTGTTCAAACCTTCACTTATTAAGTTAATTTCACTTTTTCTGTTTACTATGGCCTGCAAAAGTCAAAGAACAAGGTGAACCAGTCCTGGCTTTCTATGGGTTATTGGTAAAGGATTCATCACAAAGAATGTGTACTTTTTTATGCTGTTGAGTTGGCTGATGGCTGCTAGTTCATTAGTAGCTCTAGGTTGGGGATTGGTCATTGAAAAACCAAGGCAGGTTTAGAGGGTGAAGACTTCAAATTCTGATTCTCCAAACTCCAGGAAAGGAAGAGGAACAGAGATTATGTTGATCCCCAACTGCTTAACTCTACCTACCTCCATGACTGGTTTCATTGGCATCCTGTTTAAGTTCCATATTAGTGCCTATTTATAAGTGGATGATGTTTTCCTGTTGGAAGAAAGTATTTCTATATGACTATGACCCTCTTTTAATGCTACTATGACCCTTTTTTAATGCTACTGGTCAATCTCTGCTCTAGATCCCCCATCCTTTTTGGGTTGTGTCTTACCAGAATTTTTCTTTTTTTATTATTTATTGTTTTTTATGTGTATGAGTGTACTGTCTGCATGTATGTTGGTGCACTCGTGTCATACAAGCCGCAGAGGTCAGAAGAGGGCGTCGGATTCCCCTGGAATTGGAGTTAAAGATGGTTCTTAGCCGCCATGTGGGTGCTGGGAATCGAACCCGGGTCCTCTGCAAGAGCAGTCAGTGCTCTTAACCACTGAGCCATCTCTTCAGCCCCCAGAATTTTTCTATACATGCACATTTATGCAGCCACAGGAAGCACAGCAATTTGTGTGACTGTATACTGAACTTATGTAATTATATACTGAATATATTGTCTTTAGACCTGCTTTTAACTCAGCTACGAATGTATGTATATATTCTATCTATCCATGTACATAAACCATTCTATCATCAGATTTTTACTGATGGCCAAGCCATAGTTTACATGAATCATGTTTTCTTTTCTTTCTTTGAGAAAGGGGCTCCCTGTGGCTATAGCTGGCCTGGAACTCGCCATGTAGACCAGGCTGACCTCAATCTCACAGAGATCTTCCCACCTCTGCCTCCCTAGAGCTGGGTTTAAAGGCACATGCCACCATGCCCAGCTGAGCCAGTTCATTGAGATTTAGTATTTTTCCAGTTTGTCACTATTTTAAACATTGCTGAACATTTTTATATGCTGCTCTATGTGAAAACATAAAGAATGTATTTTCCATAATTACCACATCTTTGTACAATAATTTGTAATGGGCAATTCTATAGCTTTGTGTGGAAACATTTAATTTTTACATTGATGTCTTGCATGTGGGGAGGAGGCAGGTCACTGGATGAGTGCCAAGGTCAGAGGACAAGCCGTGGAAGTCAGTTCACTCCTACCCTATTGGTTCTGAATATCAAATTCACATTGTCAGGCTTGGGGCAAGTGACTTTACCCATTGATCCATCTTACTGACCCACATTTTAAATTTTAATAAATGCCATCATATTGTACTCTTAGGAGTGGAGTGGTGATTTAAAATAATACCCACTTTTCTATAGTAATTTTAAATGACTAGTACTCAATATCAAACCTAAGAATTTCATAAAGCACATTATTTAACAGATTACAGATCTTATTAATATCTTACACTTTACATTTTTAAATTTAATTTTTACCTTTCATTTGTATGTGAATATGCTTTTTCAAATCATATACTGACATTCTTACAACCTCCTCTTCAGTCATGAGCACGAACAGCTCCCTTTTACTTCCCTTTTATAGTTATATATTAGGCCTAAGTCCTGAGGTCCATTGATCTGCTCACTGTCTCTAAAATTCTATTATTTTAAATTTGTTATATAAGTGGAAAAAATACTATGTAAACATTTTTACTAACCATAATACCAGTGAATTATGTTGACATTTTTTGCGGATATTAATAGTTTGTTCCTTTTTCTGTTTAGAATTTTGCTTATTGTTTTTATTTTATGTGTATGAGTGTTTTGTGTATGTATGATGTAAGTGCAACGTATTGTGGGATGCCTCCTAGGCCAGAGGAAGGCATAAGATACCCTGGAACTGGAGTTATTGATGGTTCTTGGTCTTTAGCCACCATGTGGGTGATGGGAACCAAACATAGGTCCTCTGTAAGAGAAGGCATTGCTCTTAATTGCTGAGCCATCTCTCCAGCCCTGTTCTTTTTATTTGTTTCATGATGTTCTATGCTATATATCATCCAACAGTTCACCATTTTTGAGAATTTAATATATGACTAGACTGTGTTTCCATCATTCTTGTTCCTCCATCTCTTCAACTCCAATGACACTCGCACTACCCACTTCCAAATTCATGCTCTTCTCCTATAGTTATTATCTATCTATCTATCTATCTATCTATCTATCTATCTATCTATCCCACTGTGTTCAATCCAATTAGTGTCACCTGAATATGTGTGTGTTTAGGTCTGACCGCTTAGAATTGAGGCTTCTTCCCCTAAATAAAACTGTTAAATCTTCCCTCTCCATGTATTGACTACCTTTACATCTTCATCTGGGGCAGGCACTGTGAAATCTTTTTCTATCCATGTTTGCAAGTCAACAGGTTTGGGCATTGCAGGTCTTGTGCAGAAAACCATATTGCTGAGAATTCATGGATGCAACATCCGTTTCATGTCTAGAAGACACTATTCTGCTGCAGTCAACCCAGGCCCAAGCTCTTACAATCTTTTTGCTCTCTCTTTAATGATGTTCCCTGAGCTTTTAAGTGTGGGGGTTGTATCATAGATGTCCCATTTGGGGTTGATCACCAAACAATCATTTATCCCCTGCGTTTTGACCAGTTGTGTATTTCTGAACTTTTCTCTATCTGCTCCAAAAAGAAGCCTCTTTAATGAAGAATGACAGCTGCAGAGAGATATTTACTTAGAAGGCAGTTTGGAAACTACATTACGTTAGTAACAAGATATCAGTAGGCTCTCATCTAGTGTCTGTGAACTCTTCAGCCATGAGTTCTTAAGTTTTGAAGTACCAGGCATGATATCCTTCCTTTCGAGGGGGCCTTATGTCCAATTAGACTGCTGTTGGTTACTCTGAAGATATTAGTGCAACTACTGCACCATTGGAGAATGGCTTGCCTGGCCCGTTGTTGAGTTCACAGGATTTACAGCTGATTAAGTCTTTTGATAACTTTTCTTGGCAGTTTATATAGCACCTTCTGACACTATGAGAGCTATGCTTCAGAGAGGAGTATTCCAGGTCAGTACAAGCCTGGTTTTTCCAATTCCTGTGACTAAGATGTGTGATGTCTTCAGCAATAGGGACATACATGTATTGTCAGGCAACCAAGACCAATGAAAATATCCTATATTGTTTGAGCATCTCTTGGACTCCCCTAACCATCCATTTGAAGATAAGTATCCCACTTGGGCTTTTGTTAGTCAATGTGTTCTAGTTACTTTCTATTGCTGTGATAAGACACTGACCAACAGCAAGTTGGAGAGAAAGGGGCTTATTTCACCTTACAAGTTACAATACCTCATGGATAGAAACCATGGCAGGAAATGAAAACAGGAACCTGGGGGCAGAAGCTTAAGCAGAGAATATGAAGGAACACTGCTGTCTTTCTCCTTAGCCTGTACTCAGCCTGCTTTCTTATACAACGTTTGACCACCTGCTCAAGAGTGGCACAAACCACAGTGAGCATGGCTCTCCCACATGACTCATCCATCAAAGAAATGCCTTACAGACATGCCCGCAGGCCCTGGAGAAAACTGGATCTCTCTCCCTTAACAACCAGTGAATACCTGTAGTTCTTTTACAGGTGGCACCTTGTGAAAGTACTCAGTCCATATTGTCTTGTCAACTGATACTATTATTGTGTAGGTCTTGTTTAGGCAAGCATATTGTTGAGGTTTCATGGGTCCAGCTTCTTTGCCTCTCTATATAAAATACTATTTAATGGCAGGCATCCTGATCCTGGTTTTTACAATCTTTACACTCCCTCTTCCACGATACTCTCTGAGAGTTAGGGCTAGGCATTGCATTGCGGATGTATCAATTTGGGCTGGGTTCCAAAGGGTCAATTATTCTTTGCATTTTGACCAGTTATGAAACTTCATAATAGTTTCGATCTGGTGCAAATGAAGCTTCTTTGATGAGATACTTATCTGTGGGTATAAGGACAAGTATGTAAAGTAATACTTACCTAAACTTAGTTATGTTGAATGAAAATTTGCTTCTATTTTTGTAGTTGCACAAATTTGCTTGGTTTCAGTTCAGATAGAGGAGAGAGCAGGTCAGTCCTTAAGATAATGTCCTTGGTGATTCTAATTTAGTAGTATTAGGGGTGTTGTGAGATTTCTTGGGTAAAGTTCTAGAAATCCCCCTGGTCCAGCTCCAAGTTAGAACTAGGTGTGGAAAGGCAGCATGGGGCAAGGAACTGGGAAGACTCACTGACAAAGCTCCTGAATACTTCTCACAGTTAGGCCAGGGCACGGAAAAGAAGTACAGGATGAGGAGCCCAGGCAGACTCCCTGAGAGTGCACAATAATATATCTTCCAGCAAGATCTGGGTGTGGAGGGGTGGTGCAGAGCAAGGGACATGGAGCAGACTCTCCAAGAGTTTCTTTAGATATTAATCTTAATATTTAATTGGGATTATTAGAATATTAACTTTGACATATTTATCATCTTTTAAATATTAATGGTTATCTGGGATATTTCCTTATTTGGGAGTACTATAAGTAATGCTGCCATGAATATTTGTGCATAGGTTTTGGATATAAAATGGCTGAGAAAGAAAAGATACAGCTTTGCATTGAGTAGGATGTACCAAAAAGTGGCAACTGAAAGCTTGACCCGTCTGAACACTGAAAGGAAGAAAAGCCTCAGATTGCCATAAACATCGAACCCTTCTGTGGATCCTACATGTAACAACTATTTATAATGAGTCCTAATGAAACTTATACCTTCTAGGTGCAACAAAGGTTTTGATATGACTTTCTTGCCTCCCTCCCCCCATAGAACAAGGAGAAATATGACGATGATGATGTCATTCTCCAACTGTAAATTGGAGACAACTATTATAGAGGTAATCTCTTATAAAACCGGTAAAAATGCCTTCTTTAATTGACTAATAGACATAAGAACTGTGAAAAGGATTATACTCTGTTCAGAACCAAATATAATACTAAAGTCCTTGGGCTATGCACTTAGGCAAAGTATATTAATGCAGGAGCTCTGACATCAGCAATGGATTGTTCTACCAGGGGGATGTTGGCCAGGGGATCCAAGGCCCCACAAAAGGTAAGGGCTCCTTGCCCCTAAGTTGGGATACCTGCAGGAGGAGAGGCGATAAGACCCTGCTGCCGAAGACCTGACGTTAACATGGGAGGGATGTATTGAGACCGCACATGCAAGAGTACAGATGGCCTCTGGAATGCCAGAGAGTGTTCCCAAAGGCCACTAAACCAATAAAGCAAATACGGGTCTCCCTGAGTCAAGCAAGACTCCACCATCAGCACCAGCTACACCTCACCTGCCTGGAAATACTGTGCAGCAGAGGCAGCCATGTGCCTGTATATCCCAAATCTAATTGGCTGTTGGCTCTCTCCTTGGAGGAATAACCCATGGCTGATGCCACAAGCCTACATCCTCTACAGGTTAGGAGATGTCATAAGCCACAGTAAGACCCTGTTATATTTATCAGGGAGTAAAAATGTAATTCATGAATTAACATATCATCCAAACATATGTGTCTATGCCAAAGTAACCTACCATAACTATTAGTGCTGCTTAAATACCTATATATCTAATTGCTTGTGCTTCATTAGTAGGATCGAAAGGTTACTCCTGAACAAACTGTCAGCCCATGAAAGGAAACAGCCAGAATTGACCAGAATCCAAGTCAACAGCTCCAGAGAGAGAGGACAGTTTTACTTCTCATCCACCTGTGCCCCTTTTCTAAGCCTAGGGAACAATCTGCGGAAGAGGGGGCGTGGTAGAATGTAAAGGCTGCGATTGGGGTGAACGGTGAAACTACAGCGATGTAGTCTGGACACTCATTTGATCAACTTGATTGAACAAACAACCTGTCAACCTCCACTGAATGATGGGACTGTGGGGGTTTGGGCACAACAGTCTATAGATTGGTTTTGCACGAAGGATGCTTATACTCATGGATTATCACTTATAGCTAAAAAATGAAAAAAAAAAAACAAAACCTGAAAGATGCAGGACAGTTATGGCAGAATGATCTGGGATGGGGTGGAGGTGGGGGGGAAGGGAAAGGGAAATATGCCTGATCTGAATTGGAAAATGATGTATAAAATGCACAAACCATCAATAAAAATTAAATAAAAAAAAATTAAAAAAAATAAAAAAAATAAAAAAATAAAATAAAAATGTTTTTGTTGGGGCTAGAAAGATGGTCTAGCAGTTAAGAGCACTGACTGCTCTTGCAGAGGACCCGGGTTCGATTCCCAGCACCCACATGGCAGCTGAGAACCGTCCTTAACTCCAGTTCCAGGGGAATCTGACACCCTCTTCTGACCTCCGCGGCACTGCACGACACAGGTGCACAAACCTACATGCAGACAGTACATTCATACACATAAAAAATGTTTTTCTTAATCTGAAAATAAGTGCTCAAAAGGACAAGTTTCTCATTCATATGTCTTTTTTTTCCTGAATGTCTGTGCCATTTTATAGGTGCACTAAATATATAACTAAGTCAGTTTTATGGATCCTTTCCTGCATTTGGTATCATCATTGTTTTTTATTTTAGCCATTCTGAAGGTATGTAGTGACAACTCATTATGGTTTTACTTTACATTTCTGTCCTGGATAACAATGTTAACTATGTCCTCTTATTAGCCACATGTATATTCTTTCTGATGTAACCTCTGTTCATGTATTTTGTGGGTTTTCTCCAATGGTATAATTTTGTGACTCCTATTATTTTTTTCTATTTTTTTCTTTTTCTTGCTTAAAAAATTGCTCAGGGAGTCATATATTATATATCTTCACTCATCATTTTCTCTTTCTTTCTTTCTTTCTTTCTTTCTTTCTTTCTTTCTTTCTTTCTTTTTGAGACAGGGTGTCCCTATAGCCCCAGCTGGCCTGGAACTCACTCTGTAGACCAGGCTGGCCTTGAATTTACAGAGATCCACCTACCTCTGCCTTCCGAGTGCTAGGACTAAAGGCATGTGCTACCACAACCAGCTTAAAGATGGCTCTTTAAAAGATGGTTCTTAGCTGCCATGTGGGTGCTCGGACTTGAACCCAGGTCATCTGTAAGAGCAGTTGGCACTCTTAACTGCTGAGCCATCTCTCCAGCCCTTCATCATTTTCATAACATTTATTTACCTAATGCTATTTTAATAGGTTTTTGAGGCTGTAATCATAAAGGAAATTTTGCAAACTCTATGACATATGTTTTTAACTTTTCCTAAATCAACAATTTCAACAATTGAATAATCAATTTGTTTACTCCTGCTTTGAAATACTATTATATTACATGCTAACTTTGTATTCATATGTATAATATACTAACCTTCTCTATTACATGCTTCTCTACTATATGCTAATTATGCATAATCATACACTAATTATACAAATTAATTATATAGTATACTATGTAATGTATCACCAAAACCTTTATTTTTTATGATCTATTTCTTTTGGCTTTAACCACTATCACAGATTACTTTTGTATTTTTATTTTAAGACAGAGTCTCACTAAGTAGCTTTGGCTGGCCTGGACCCCCTTATTGTGGATCAGGCTGGCCTGGAACTCACAAAGATCCACCTACCTCTGCCTCTCATATTAAAGGCCGTTACCACCACACCTGGCTTTTACTTTTACTTTTGCACTTTTTCTGGGCTAAGCCTGGGCTGAAAATTTTGAAACACAAATATGCCACAAAATGAGTACTGGTTAAAAAATAAAGCTGAAGTGGATAAGAATCTATAGAAATTTGATTAACTGTAATTTAAAAAAAGTGCTTAGAACTCCATTACCTCTGCATAGAACCCATTGTGTAGATGTACCACATTTTTCTTCTCCAGTCATCAGTTGAGAGGCATTTGGGGTGGTGCCAGCTCTTCGCTATTGTGAAGAGAGCTGCAATAAACATAATGGTGCATGTATCTTTGCAGTAGGATGAGTCTTGTGGGTATATACCCAGGAGGGGTACAACTGGGTCAGGTGATAGGCACATTTTGAGTCATTTAAGGATTCTTCACACTGCTTTCCATAGTGGCTGTACAAGTTTACATTCCCAACAGCAGTGGATGAGTGTTCCCCTTTCCTCCAAACTCTCCGGAATTTGGTGTTTTTTGTTTTCTTGAACTTGGCCAGTCTTATTGGAGTGAGATGATACCTTAGAGTGGTTTTAATGTGCATTTCCTTAATTATGAATGATGTTGAGCATTTTTAAGATGTTTCTCAGCCATCTTTACTTCCTTATTGGTGAGGTCTCTGTTCAGCTCTTCACTCCATCTTTTAAGTAGGTCATTTGTTTTCTTACTTGTTTGTTTTTTAAGTAGTCTGTATATTCTGGATGTTAATGCTCTGTCAGATGTATCAGCAGTGAAGGTTTCCTCCCACTCTGTGGGTTTTCTCTTCACTTCCTTGTTTCTTTCACTGTACAGAAGCTGTTGAGTTTGATGAGGTCCCACTTGTCCACTGTTGACATTATTTCCTGTGCAGCTGCTGTTTAGTTTAGAAAGTCTTTTCCCATGCCTATGTCTTGTAGGTTGCTGCCAACTTTTTCTTTTATCACCTTCAGGGTTTTGGGGTTCAGGTTGAGATCCTTGATCCACTTGGAGTTTATTTTTCTATAGGGGGAGCATTATACCAGAATTCAAACGATATTACAGGGCTATAGTCATAAAGACAGCCTGGTACTGGCACAAAAACAGACCTGTTGACTAATGGAACAAAATTGAAGATCCAAACTTGAGCACACACAATTTCAGCCACCTCATATTTGAAAAATGGTCCAAGAAGACTCAATGGATGAAAGACAGCATCTTCAGCAAATGGTGTTGGCAAAACTGAATCACCACTTGTAGAAGAATAAAACTAAATCGCCTACCTCTTGCCCTGGACAAAAATCAACTCCAAATGGATCAAAGACCCCAACATGACACCCAAAACTCTTAAGGTGATAGAAGAAAACATTGGCAGCAACCTACAAGACACAGGTGTAGGAGAAGTCTTTTTAAATCAGACAGCAGCTGCACAGGAAATAAGGTCGACAATTGACAAGTGGGACCTCATTAAACTCAAAATCTTCTGTACAGCAAAAGAAACAATCCATGAAGTGAAGAGAAAAACGAACAGAGTGGGAGGAAACTTTCACCAGTGATACATTTGACAGAACATTAACTTCTATGATATACAGACTACTCAAAAAAACAAAGAAGAAAACAAAGGACTCACTCAAAAGATGGAGTAAAGAGCTGAACAGAGACTTTGCAAATGAGGAAATAATTATGGTTGAAAAATAATTTTAAAAGTGTTCAATGTCACTATAATTAAGGAAATGCAAATTAAAACTACTTTAAGATATCATCTCACTCCAATAAGACTGGCTGGGATCAAGAAATCAAATGATACCAAATGCTAGAGAGATTGTGGGGAAAGGGGAACACTCATCCACTGCTGGTAGGAATGTAAACACGTACAACCACTATGGAAAGCAGTGTGGAGAACCCTTAAAAGACTCAAAATGTGCCTATCACTTGACCCAGTCATGCCACTCCTGGGTATATCCCCACAAGACTCATCCTACAGCAGAGATACATGCACATCCATGTTTAGTGCAGCTCTCTTCCCAAAAGCTAAGAGCTGGAAGCAAGCCAAGTGCCCCTCAACAAAAGAGTGGGTAGAGGAAATGTGATACATCTACATAATGGTGTTCTATGCAGTGGTAAAGAAAGATTGCATCATGAATTTTCCAGGTAAATAGATGGAACTAGAAGATATGCTAAGTGAAGTAACACAGCCCCAGAATAACAAACAACAATGGTATCCCTCATTTGTGGATACTAGCACCAAGCACATTGTTGTAAGGCAAATTGAGCAACACCAATGTTATAGTCCTCTTTTTCTGAAAGCAACTGTGCTCTTATAATGTGAATCCGTTAACAGGCTCTAGAATTATCTTACTACTTATTTTCAGACTTTGTAATCTTGGCATACGGGTGGAGGGTATATAGGTATACTTTACAGTAATATAAATTTTAAAAAAGGAGAAATGTGAATGCTGAAATATGATATGGAAATAACATACAGTTTATTTTCAGAAGACATAATTGAAGTATAGGTGTGGCATAAATATATGCATATGTTGAAGTAATACAAATTTGAGGAAACAACAACAAAAGAACTGAGACAGGGAACCAACTAAAACAGTAAGGTTCTCCCAAGAACAGTGATTCCCTGCTTTGAAAAACTTTAAAAAGACTCAGAGAAAGATATGGAGCAGGTATGGCAGAATGCATGAAGTCGGGTAGGGTGGGGATATGGAAAGGGAAATATGTCTAAATTGGACTGAGAAATGTTATATAAAATGGACAAAACTTGAATTAAAATATTTTAAAAAGGAAAAAAACTCCCTTGGTAAATGCTTCCCATAACAGGAAATTGTGGTCTGTGCCTTTAAAAGAACCCTATTCCTTGACCTTACGCAGCAGCTCTCATATTGACAAGAGAGACTGCTGTCCAAGTACTTGCTAAACTAGAATAAACATTTTCCTTTAAATTGGTAAATTTTAAGTCTTTTTCTGGTGGTCTCCTTAGGTGATCCCACACATGCAGGTAATATGCTCATAAATAAATAAATAAATAAATAAATAAATAAATAAATAAAATAATATTTGCGATCAGGCAAACTGTTTCATCTCTACGATTTCAGCACTCAGGATAGAAGAGGATCGTGAGGTACAGGGCAATCTATTTTACCCAGAATGACTTTGCCTTAGAGAAACAAGGGCTTAAGATATAACTCAATGGCAGAATGCTTGCTCAGCATATGTAAAGCCCTGGAATTTCATAATTATTACTGGAAAAGAGAAGACATATATTTGGTTTACTATGATATAGTTGAACTTGCTATGAATTTCTACAAGGTAACCATTGGCCATATGTAACTATTACATGATTATAATTTGATTAATGTTACTAGTAACAGAATTTTTATACTTATTTCATTTTATATAATTAAAATTTAAGTCTCTGCTGTTCAACATATTTAGGCATTCCTATCTTGAATACCCATGTGGGTCTTGTTTAGATATCAATACCTTGTGGTAAAGAAAATCAAATTTTCCCTTGTTCTATCCAGTAGAGATCATAGACCAAGTCATAAAACACATTTCAGTACATTTAAAAGCATTGACATCATATGAAGTATTTTGTCTACATGTAAAGAAATTTGATACAGACTGCACAAGATATCATTGCCTAAGGGTGATATCATGCATTCTACCCCAGAACCTATATAGTGGGACAGAACCAACCAACCCACACAAGTTCTCCTTTGATCTTCACATACATGACATGGCACAGGTACAATCACAGAATTATAAATAAACAAATAAATAAATCTTAAAACTCAATAAGTGAAAGAAAATTTGACAACATAAGTTGCATGGAACTTAGACAACACACTAATGGACAACCAATGATTTACATAATGTATTCATCAAGGTGAAGGAATAAAAGCACGAAATATCAATATAGGGGATATGTTTTTAAATATTATATTTATAAGGAAATTCAAATAATTTCGTAGTGTACAATAAGAGATAGGTAAAGGAACATCAAACTAAATAGAAACAAAATAGAAAGAAAGAAAAAAGAAAAAAGGTTAAGTGGATGTACTTAAGCTCAACTAGAAATCCAATAGAGAAAATCAATGAGACTGCAAGTTAGTTCTTTTTTTTTTTTTTTTTTGGTCTTTTCAAGACAGGGTCTCCCTGTACCCCAGCTGTCCTGGAACTCACTCTGTAGACCAGGCTGGCCTTGAACTCACAAAGATCCGCCTGCCTCTGCCTACCAAGTGCTAGGATTAAAGGCGTGTGCCACCACGCCCGACAAGTTAGTTCTTTTAAACCTTCCTTGAGTGTCAGCAACATGGTACATTAGGGCTCTTCAGGCCTGTTTTCACCAGAGAAACATTGATTTAAAAAACTATCCTTGTATGGAACTACTTTCACAAGAGCTAAGGGAACTAGGAAATATATTACTACCTGGGTGTCTCACAGAAATAAGAACATAGAGACGGAACAAAGGTAGTAAGGATGGTTTTACATTACCTTAAATTATTTTTCATTCTACCCCAGATATCATTGTACTGTGAAAGATAGCCCCTACATGGGAAATAGAAGTTTGCATAAGAAATTCCCTTGGACTCTAAAACTGGGCATAGACCAGTAAAATCCAATACTGCATGGAACCAAAATCTGACTCCAGGAATTATGCACAGAAGGAGCCTCTAAACTCATCTTGACACTAAACCACATCACATAACTCCAACACAAGGTTTCTCTAAAACCAAGCTAACTCTAGAAATTCCAGCATCTCTGTTGGTCCCAGTCAAAGGCTGGTCCCTAAACTCTCACATTAGGCCAATACTTATCGTTCTAGCCTCAAGTTTACACACAAATAGAGACCCTAATCCACTCAGTATTAGGATAGCATTTGAGCAACAAGCTCCAGGTTTTCCATATGCTTGACCAACCCGGAGCCAGGCCAGTCTATACCATCCTGTATTTGAGAATCCTGTCAGTCCAGTTAGCATATCTAGACTCTAGCCTTGGCTGCTAAGCTATTAGCTAGAGATAAAGGCCTCAAGTCTCCTCAATGCTTTGCAAATCCCTGTAATTCCATGTTCCAACAGATCCAGAGTAGCATTGCATTCGAATACAACTCAAGACTTGACTGGGCCCCATGGATGCAAGCTATAGGTCCACTAAATTGGCTTAAAGCCCAGGCTGTCACTTGTAGTTCCAAGAATAAGGGTAATGTATTAGTCACTTTTCTGTTGCTGTGATAAAGCACCATGACCAAGGAACTTACAAAAGGAAGAGTTTATTTGAGCTTATGATTGACGGTTCCAGGGAATTAGAGACCGTTGTGGCGGGAGGCATGGCAGCTGGATCTGGAGCAGGAAGCCGAGGGTCACATCTCTCAAAGAGGACAGGAAGCAGAGAGAGCAACTGTAGACCACGAGGCTTGATAAAACTCACTAAGCCTGCCCCCAGTGACACACTTCCTCCAGCACGGCCACACACCCCAAGACCTCTAAAAACAGCGCCACCAACTGGAGACAAATGTCTGAATACCTAGAGCCTATGGTGGACACTCATTCAAACCACCATATTCCCCACCCTGGCCCCCATAGGCTCAGGACCAATATAAAATGCAAAATGCATTTAGTCCAACCTTAAAAGTCCCCATAGTCTTTACCAGTTTCAATGCCATTCAAAAGTCTACAGTCCTAGTCTCTTCTGAGACTCAGGCCAATCTCCCAAGCTGTAAGCTCCTGTAAAATCAAAGGACAAACTACATACTCCCAATGTTCAGTGGAACTGAATACACATTCCCATTCCAAAAGGGAGGAATAGAGGCATAGTGAGGAAACACTGGACCAAAACAAGACCGAAAACCAGCAAGGAAAAAACCAAGTCCAGTAGCTCCACATGCAACCTCTGGGACTTGACTTCCAAAGGGCTTAGATGGCTTAGCTCTTCCAGCTTTGCTTGCAACATACATCTCTTTCTTATGCCGGTACCACTCCTTGTATGCAGCTCTCCTTGGCAAATATCTCACAGGTCTGGCATCTCGAATGTCTTCTTGGGGTCTCCGCTGCCAACCAGGCTTCACATTCACAGCTTCACGCAATGGCCTATCAGTGCCTACTTTATGCAGGGACACCCCTGCTGTACTCTGCCTGACCTCTTTGGCTCTCTGAAACCGTGGAGGAAGAACTGATGACCCCTTCACTCTTGCAAACTTCATGCCTCTAAAGCCAGCACCACGTGAATGAAATTGCCAAATCTGGCTGCAAGTTCGGGATGGACTCTCTCCTACTTTAACCACATTTGCAATTTTTCTCTGTCCTGGACTTGCTAGAGGATTATCTGGGTGTCTTGCCCTGAAGGTACTGATTCTTTTGTTTATTTGTAAATCTCCAGGCCTCTCCTTAATTGCTTTAGTCTCGTTATGAAAGGGAGTCTCTCCTTCACATGCCTTGTCCCCACCTTCAATCTTCCTAGTGCAGTTATCAGATCCAAACTGTACATTCTGCATTTCTTTCTGCCCCATCTGCTCTTCTTCACTGTAGATCTGCACAATATTCACCATTAAAAGCCATGCCACCATTTCTACATTAGGCTGTCTTGAAATATCCTCTGCCAAAGACATCAGTCCATTGCTTTTCAATTTAGCATCAGGCAAGCATTTGGGCTGTGGGCAAACTGCTGCCAGACTCTTTATCAAAATATCCCAGTTGCTGCCTAAGTCTTTATTTTCTCCTGGAACCACATCTTTTGCAGCCATGCTTTCTTCCAGGCCTCCACTAGAATGGTCCTTTAAGCTCTGCTTACAGTAGTCAACAGCCTCTCTAGCCCAAAGTTCCAAAGTCTTCCACATTTCTCCAAACATCCACATGGTCAGGTTCTTCACAGCCAACAGCCCACACTCTGGTACCAATAACTGTATTAGTCACTTTTCTGTTGCTGTGATAAAGCACCATGACCAAGGAACTTATAAAAGGAAGAGTTTATTTAAGCTTACGATTGACGGTTCCAGGGAATTAGAGTCCATTGTGGCGGGAGGCATAGTGGCTGGATCTGGAGCAGGAAGCCCAGGGTCACATCTCGCAAAGAGCACAGGAAGCAGAGAGAGCAACTGTAGACCACGAGGCTTGTTAAAACTCACTAAGCCTGCCCCCAGTGACATACTTCCTCCAGTATGCCACATACCCCAAGACCTCCAAAAACAGCGCCACCAACTGGAGACAAATGTCTGAATACCTAGAGCCTATGGGGACACTCATTCAAACCACCACAGGTAACATTTGGGGATCTGGCTTACAGACCAACATCAATACATCCAGAGTCTAGACTGGAAGCCAGGAAGCCAGGATACAGACTGTTCCTTATGGCCAGTCTTGAGCTCTCTGTCACAGCCCACATTATAACAACCTGATGAAAATCCATGATCCTTGGCTAAAAATCATCTCTTTCAAACCATGGTCCACACTTGTACAAGTATCAAGTGTGCACTATGTTCCTAGTCCTTTTGGCCCCTGGCTCTAGAGGACCATGGATCCAAGTATGACTCAGAAGTCCCAGGGTTTTAATATCTAAACAGGCCTTTTTTGTGATCCACCTTCCCATACTGACTCTCCAGAACCACTCTCAGACATCTAGTCCTGCCACTATAGCCTCAGATTCTTGTCCTACTCCATTACCAAGCCAATGCCAGTGAAATACAAACACATCCAAGTGGACCCAGGCACCAATGCCATTCTAGCATTCTGAGGCTCAAGAACACTTGAGTATCAAGACAGCCTGCATACACTAAGGCTTTAAGCTAGGCCCTGTGGTTACAGGCTGCCTGCGTACCCAGGCATCTCCACATACCCAGATACCAGATGAGCTCAAATGTTGAACCAGGAATTAGAACAGCACATCTAAGACTCCAGAAGAAAGTCCTCCCATGTTGCCATACCACACAGCCTGAAACCTTTGCATGAGCTGACTGGTGAAGGCTTCCCAGATATAGACAGCCAGCAAAATACTGTAAAACTTGACACTTCTCCAAATGAGCAAAAAATCCACATATATGGCAACCATTGGTAATTTTTCTTTTTTTAATATTTCTTTTTAAAAACTATTTTTCTTTTACTTGTATGAGTATAATGCCTACATATATGTAAGTGCACCTGTGTCATGCAATGCCCACAGAAGTCAGAAGAGTGGATTGGATCCCCAGTAACTGGAGTTAACTGACAGTTTTTTACCATTGTGTGGGTGCTAAGAACTGAACCTGGAAAGAACAGCCAGCACTCTGAACTGCTGAGCTATCTTTTCAGCCCTGGTTGTGACATTTACTGGAGGAATATTAACAAGCCTCTACTCATTCTAAATCTAATAGTTGCATGCAAGTGTAGCTTAGAGAACCAATGGGGCTACTTATGGAAACAAGGGTGAGGGATTATTACAGGATCATGGATGATTCAAAGCCATCTTCATCAATGGAAAGCCTATGTCAGCATGGGTGACAGCTCAAAAATAGCTCCATCTTCAGAGTTCTCTCCCCAACTTTTAGTCAGCTCCATGGAAAAATATGCTTCTACCTAGCAATTATTTACTACTTTTATAACTTTGGTTTCTGGTCTTGTTAATTTTCTAACTTTCTGTGCTTCCTGAGCATGGAAAGTTTCATAGCTTCTGGAATTTTATAAGACTCCCTATGCTCTGAAGGAGGGAATGTTTCAATTAAACAACGTAAGTATGAAAAAAAAAACCAATATGGTATTATACCACCAAAAGAATACTTTAATAAACCAGTGAACAACACAAATGAAATTGACACAAGCAGTTTACAACAAAGAACTCCCTTGTTAAAGGGAAGTTAGCAAACCTCGAATATTTAAGAAAATTTAATGAGATCAGGTAAGCAAAAAATGAAGAAAACTGAACATTTAACAGATAGAAGTTAGAGAAAATTCAAACAAAAGTCATGGAGTTGAAAAACATACACAAGGAATATGACAAGCAATTATAGAAAGCATCAATAGCAGTTTATCAAGTAAAATCATTTGTGAACTCAAAAGCTGGTCATTTAAAAATGTATAGCCATGATAAAAAGAGAAAAGAATGAAGGGCAGTTAAAAACAGCATTTTTGAGAGATCATTGATAGGTCAAATATAGCTTAAAGAACTTGTGAAGAAGGATAAGATAGGAATGAGGAAAACAACAGAAAAATTAATAGAATATGAAAATTAAAAATAACCTACATTATGTATGAAAATATAGAACACTCAAATAATTATGAAATACGATAAATTAACATATTCTACTTATTTTCTCTTCCACTTCAAATTGTTTCATTCAGGCACATGTTTTAGCTAACATGTTCAAGGAGAACAAAGAAATAAAAATTTGATGATTTTTAAAAAGGTTATAAAATAGTACATGAATAATTTTAGGATACCATTTGAATCACATGGTATTTATAAACAGTTACAATGTAATTTTACTCTTGAAAATCACTAAATGATGTAAAGCTTATATTTATATAGACTTAAAAATACATATATGGCTAGAAATGTCAGATTATACATGATAAACAGTTCATTGTCAATTAAATAAACTACAGAAAATTGAAAAGAAAACTTTAAATTAAAGAAGAAACAATGAGATGCAATTCAAATTATGAAAATTAATAATGATAAAATGAGTTTAATACTAACTTTTAAGATATTATTATGTATCATATTGAGATAATATGAGAAGATAAATCAATTGACAGAAGATATATAAAAATTCCTAGAAAGACACAATCAAAACTGAATTTAAAAAGAGCAGGCAAACTGAATATGCCAGTAATAAGAGAATTAGTAAACACAAAAACTACCCAGACAGAAAGGCCCAAGATACCAGTTTCAAAGGCAAATTTTATCAAATCTTTTAAAGATGTGTAAACTTTTATAAATTCTGAAAAACAGAAATCCTTTTCAACTCTTTTTAGTTTAAAAAAATTTATTGAACTTTGGTTCATTTCATACATTTTGTAATGTATTTTAGACCCATTCCCACTTCCATGCTCCCAACCCTGTCAGAGCTTGTGCATTCTGCCCTGCATGTCTTTTTCTAAATCTTTTTAAATTTTTTCAATGCAGAAGTTTACTGTTGTGGGCAGAAGTTTACTGTTTTAGTCAGTTTTTGAATAATTCTTTTTTGTTGTTGTTCCCTGTAATTATATATTACTCCAATTATATATATNACATTTACCAAAATCACAATGTCTGAAAATAATCTATAGGTTAATTCCAAAACATGTTTAAGGATTCATATTTTAACAGAGATTCATGCAGGTAAAAAGAAACAGCTTTATGTTCCTAAATTACATAGCAATTTGATGTATGTTTTAATGTACTTTTTCTTATAGTAGCAGTAGGTATTATATTTGCTAAAAAAAGAAAAATAAAATTACTCAATTTGCCTTATGCATAAGCATTTTGTGCTAGGATCCACAAATGAGGGACATCATTATGTGGTTATTTTTCTGGGACTGTGCTACATCACTCAGCATATTGGCTTCTAGTTCCATCCATTTACCTACAAATCTGCAAATTTCATGTTGTCACCTTTCTTTTTTGCTTTCAACATTGGTGTTTTCAGTGCTTGATTTTTTTTAAGATTTCTTTTTTTTTTCATTTTTTATTATTTTTTAAGTTATTCACAATATAAGAGCACAGTTGTTTTCAGATCACATTGTATGTCACCTTTCTTTACCACTGCATAGAATTCCATTGTGTAGATAGACCACATTTTCTTTATCCACTCATCAGTTGAGGGACACTTGGGATGCTTCCAGTTCTTCACTATTGTGAAGAGAGCTGTGATAAACATGGTTGTTCAGGTATCTTTGCAATAGGATGAGTCTTGTGTGTATGTACCGTGGAGTGGTATGACTAGGTCAGGTATTAGGTTCATTTAGAGACTTTTAAGAATTCTCCACACTGCTTTCCATAGGGGTTGCATGAGTTTCCATTCCCACCAGCAGTGAATGATGAGTCTAATCTAAACTTCTACCTAAACAATGTATATCAAAAGAAAGGAACAACAAACCAATCTCATTAATATCTATACAGAAGTCTTCAAGAAAGTACTAGTAAACAGAACCCAGAAATACATAAAATGGATTATATATAGCAACCAAGAAAGATTTATCACAATAAAACATCATTGGTTCAATGGACACACAGAAAAGAATCAGATAAAATTAAAATCAATTGCATACTTAAAAATGCTCAAAGTGTTGTGAGTGGATGTATGCCCATGGCCCACACAACACCAGCATGCACCCAAGTGAGCCCCACCTGCCTTGGTGACTTGCACACTTCTCTTCCCCCCTGGAGGCTTGGTAGCTTGGGCAGAGTTAGACTTGCAGACAGCAGGACAGCAGGGTACCTGCCCACAAGCGAAGTAACAGCACAAACCTACCCCCTCCACTCAAGCTGGTAGAGCTGTGGTGCAGAGGATCTAGCAGGCACACTATTAGTGATTATAGTCTTTGCAGCCAATGTTGAGGTGCCAGAATCCAAAGAAACAAATAAACAAACAAATCCACATGCCAAAGACAGAAAGTAAAAACAACTTGGGAAAAGCTCATAATAAATCCACACTGAACTCTACCAACCCTACAGAAGATTCCTACAATGAGATCTCCCTGAAAGGAAACCAAGACATAGACCTTAGAAGAACAATTGTAGACATATTCAAAGAAATCAGAAAACTAAGGGGAAGGAATGTAAAACTCAAGAAGGATCTAGAGGAAGATAATGACAAATGTTGAAAAGAACTAAAGGGAGAAAATGACAAACACCAGAAGGAAGTGGAAATGCTGAAAAGATCCCAAGCTGAAATGAAAAAAGAAACTCACCAATGAACCAAGGAGCTACAATATGAGAATGACAGGCTCCAGAAGGATGTGGAAATACTAAAGTAATCACAGGATGAAATGAAAAAGGAAATTGAACCTTCATCCAATCAACAGGAAAGGATGGGAAAAAAACCTCAGAAGCAGAACGGAAGAAGCAGAAAAAAGAATATCAGACCTGTAGGATAACAAGGAGCAACTAGAATGCTCAAGTAAAGATTATTAAAAAACAAACAAACAAACAAAAAAAAAAAACACAAGAGTAGAACAACCAGGAAATTTGGGACACTATGAAAAGACCAAACTTCTGCATCATAGGGATAGAGGAAGGAGAAGACTCCAAAGACAACTATTGACCAGATCTTCAATAGGAAAATAGAAGAAATTTCCCCAAACTGAAAAAAAGACAATCCCACAAATACGAGAAGCACATAGAAAAGCAAATAGACAGAACCATAAAAGAAACTCCCCAAGCCATATAAATGTTAAAACACTACATGCTCAAAACAAAGACAAAATACTGAAAGCCATAAGAGAAAAACAATAAGCATATTATTCCCCTACATATAAGGGGAAACCCCTGAGAATCACAGATGACTTCTCAGTGCAAACTATGAAAGCCAGAAGAACATGGGCCAAAGTTTTCCCAGTGCTAAACGACTTTAGATGCCAACCCAAACTACTATACCCAGCAAAAGTGTCAATTATAGTTGAAGGAGAAAGAATAATCTTTCATGGCATGAATAAGATACACGTATAAGAAATGAACACTTCAGAAAATCCTCGAAGCAATCCAAAGAACAGAGGAAAGGAGCAACTTTCCTTAAGCAATTAAAGAGAGAAATCAACAAAAGCTTAACAGAGTAAATACTAACTTAAACCAAGAATGCAAACAAAAAACAATGTGAAAGGAAGCAACACACATCTCTCAATAATAACCTTAAATACTAATGGTCTAAACTCCCCACTCAAAAGACATAGACTGGGAGAATGGATTAGGAAACTGAATCATTCTGTATGCTATCTACAAAAAAACCATCTCACCTTCGAGGACAAACACCAACTTAGAATGAAAGGATGGAAAAATATTCCTAGCAAATGGTACCAAGAAACAGGCCAGAGTGGCTATTCTAATATCAGACAAATTAGAACTCACAAAGTAAAATTAATCAGAAGAGACAAAGAGGGCCATTTCATCCTTGTCAAAGGAACAAGTAACCATGAAGACTTCACAATGTATATGCATCCAACGCTGGTACACCTAACTTTATAAACACTACTCTGCAGGACCTCAAGACACAAATTAATCCTAGCACACTAATAGTGGGGGAATTCAACACCCTACTGAGTCCCTTTGATAGATCGACAAATCAGAAAATAAACAGAGAGACATCAGAACTGACCAATACAATACACCAAATGGACCTCACAGACATCTACAGAATATTTCACCCAAACACCAGAGAATATACTTTCTACGCAGCATCTCACAGAACATTCTCCAAAATCAACCACACACTGGAGCACAAAAGAAATCTCAACAAATATAAAAGGATTTAAATTATTCCATGCATTTTATCAGAACACAGTGCAATAAAGCTCAATATGAACACCAGAATAAGCCTTACTACCTACAAGAACACATGGAGACTAAACAACACAATCCTTAATCCTGAGTGGGTCAGGGAAGAAATAAAGAGTGAAATAAAATTGTTCATGCAACTGAAAGAAAAAGACAATACAACACAACAATACCTGTGGGGTACTTTAAAAGCAGGCTTGAGGGGCTGGACAGATGGCCTAGCGGATAAGAGTGCCAGCTGCTCTTGCAGGGGAACTGGGTTCAATCCCCAGAACCCACATGGCGGCTGAGAACCATCTTTAACTCTGGTTCCAGGGGAATACGGCACCCTCTTCTGACCTCCGTGGCATTGCATGATACAGGTGCACCAACTTACATGCAGACAGTACACTCATACACAAAAATAATAAATAAATAAATAAATAAATAAATAAATAAATAAATAAATAATTTTAAAAAGCGGTCTGGAGAGGGAAATTTATAGCTCTAAGTTCCCACACTAAAAAAAACAGCAGAAAGGGAACAAATAAACGATCTAACACTGCAGCTAAAATCACTTGAGAGACAACAACAAATGAACCATAAACCCAAAAGACAGGAAGAAATACAAAAAATCAGAGCAGAAATCAATGAAATAGAAACAAAGACAAGAATACATAGAATCAATGAATCTGAAAGATGGTTCTTTGAAAAGAGAAACAAAACAGACAGACTTCTAGCACAGTTAATCAAAAAAATATAAAAAAGAGCAATGCCAAATCAATAATATACGTGATGAAAGGGGAAACATTGCAACAAAGAAAAGATCCAGACAATCATATGGGAATATTTCAAAATCCTATACTCCACTAAATTTGAAAGCTTAAGAGAAATGGATGAATATCTGAATTCTTGGAAACCAACAAAGCTTAACCAATAAGAGATTGACAGTTTAAACAGACCCATAATATTTGAGGAAATTGAAGATGTAATTTTAAAAAACCTCTCAACTAACAAAAGGCTGGGCCCAGATGGTTTCATAGTAGAATTCTATAAAATATTTGAAGAGGTCCTACCACCATTACTACTCAATCTGTTCAGAAGGATACAAACAGAGGGAATTCTACCAAATTCCTTCTATGACTCCAGCATCACTCTAAGATCAAAACCAGGAAAAGATACAAGGAAAAGAGAAAGCTATAGACCCATCACATTAATGAACATAGATGCAAAAATTCTCAACAAAATACTTGCAAATCACATACAGACCAACATCAAAAAGATCATCCATCATGACCAAGTTGAATTCATATCAGAGATGCAGGGATGGTTCAACATACATAAATTAATAACTATCATAAAACACATAAACAGACTGAAAGACAAAACCACACGATCATCTCAAGTGATGCAGAAAAAGCCTTTGACAAGATCCAGCATCTGTTCATGCTTAAAGTCCTAGAGAGAATCAGACTGAAGGAAACAGTCCTCAACAAGATTAAAGCCATATATAGCAAACTCACTGCCAACATCATCCTAAATGGAGAAAAATTGGAACCATTCCCCTTAAAGGTGAGAACCTGGCAAGGCTGCCCCTTATCACCACTCCTCCTCAGCATAGTGCTTGAAATGCTTGCTAGGGCAATAAGACAAGAGTAGGAAATTAAAGTAGTACTAATTAGAAAAGAGGAAGTTAAGCTATCCCTTTTTGCAAATGATATGATAATTTACCTAAGGGATGCTAAAAACTCCACCAGAAAACTTCTAGAAACAATTAGAGCTTCAGTAAAGTGGGAGGATAGAAAATTAACCTAAAAATCAGTAGCCTTTCTTTACACCAACAGCTAGCAACTGAAAAAGGAATTCAAGGAGACCGAACCACACACAGTAGCCTCAAAAATAATAAAATACCTGGGAACAAACCTAACCAAAGATATCAAAGATCTCTACAATAAAAATTTTAAACCCCTGAAGAAAGAGTTGAAAATTACATGAAAAGATGGAATGACTTCCCATGCTCATGGATTAGAAAAATTAATATAGTACAAATGTCAATTTTACCCAAATTGATATACAGATTCAATTCAATCCCAATCAAAATCCCCATGAGCTTCTTCAGAGACTTGGGAAAAAATCCTTAAATTCATATGGAAAAACAAAAGACCCTGACTAGCTAAAGCAACCCTGAGTGAATAATGCAATACAGGTGGGATTGCTCTACCAGACTTCAAGCTATATTACAGGGCCATAGTCATAAAGACAGCCTGGTACGGGCACAAAACAGACCTGTTGACCAATGGAACAAAATTGAAGATCCTAACTTGAGTTCATACAATTTTAGTCACCTCATATTCCACAAAGGAACCAAAAAATCTCAATTGAAGAAAGATGACATCTTCAGCAAATGGTGCTGGCAAAACTGGATCACCATTTGTAGAAGAACAAAATTAAACCTCTACCTCTTACCCTGTACAAAAATCAACTCCAAGTAGATCAACGATCTCAACATGAAGCCTGAAACCCTGAAGGTGATAGAAGAAAAAGTTGTCAACAACATACAGGACATAGGTGTAGGAAAAGACTTTCTAAATCAGACAGCAGCTACACAGGAAATAAGGTCAAAAGTTGACAGATGTGACCTCATCAAACTCAAAAGCTTCTGTACAGTGAAAGAAACAATGAAGTGAAGAGAAAACCCACAGATTGAGAAGAACCCTTCACTGTTGATACATCTGACAGAGCATTAATATCCAGAATATATAGACTACTCAAAAACAAAGAAGTAAAAAGACAAATGACCTACTCAAAAGTTGGAGTAAAGAGCTAAACAGAGACTTCACCAGTGAGGAATTAAAGATGGCTGAGAAACATCTTAAAAAGTGTTCAACGTCATTAATAATTAAGGAAATGAAAATTAAAACCACTCAAAGTTATCATCTCACTCTAATAATACTAAGATCAAGAAAACAAGAGACACCAAATGCTGGAGAGATTGCGGGGAAAGGGGAGCACTCATCCACTGCTGGTGGGAATGTAAACTTGTACAACCATTATGGAAAGCAGTGTGGAGAACCCTTAAAAGACTCAAAATGTGACTATCACCTGACCCATACCACTCCTGGGTATATACCCAAAAGACTCATCCTACCACAAAATACATTCACATCCATGTTTATTGCACAGCTCTCTTCACAATAGCAAACAGCTGGAACCAACCCAAATGCCCCTCAACAGATGAGTGGATGACAAAATGTGGGACATCTACACAATGGAGTACTATTCAGTGGTAAAGAAAGATGACATCATGAACTTTGCAGGTAAATGGATGGAACTTGAAGGCATTTTGCTAAGTGAAGTAACACAGTCCCATAAAAACAAAGGGCGAATGCTTTCCCTCATTTCTGGATGCTAACACCAAATCCCCTGTTGAAAGGCAAGCTGAACAACATTATTGTTATATTTCTTTTTATCTGAAAGCGACTATGTTGTCATAATCTAAATCTCTTAACAGGTTCTTGAGTCGACCCACCACTTAGTTTCAGACTCTGTAATTACTGTATATGGGTGGAAGATATGTATTCATATTTTAGAGTATTATAAAATTAAAGGAGGAAAATGTGAATTCCTAAACAAACAAAAAAAGACTGAGAGAAAGATGCAGGACATTTATGGCAGAATGCATGATCTGGGGTGGGGCAGGAGGAAGGGAAAAGGGAATATGTCTAAATTGAACTGAAAAAAATGATGTCTGAAATACACAAAACATCAATAAAAGAATTGTATTTTTTAAAATGCTCAAAAGTCTAGTAAAGGTTGAGAACTTATCAATCCTGCTAAATAGCTTCCAGTAAATTGGAAAGCTAACATCACACTTAATGGTGCGGTTTAAGGCCCGCTCAATGGGAAGGAACTCATGTGTGGTAATGTAAACATAGCCAAATATGTATGACTGAAGAGGACATAGATCCAAGTGAAAAGGGTAGCAAATGTAATTTCTTTCTGTATCCTAAATATGGATCCTTACACTTATCTCTCACCACTGATCAAAGAAACTTCTTTTTGCAACAGATAGAGACTATTATTGGGTTTCACAACTCATAAAACACAGAGATTAAGTGTGTCTGAGATGCCAAACCATAAGTGGCAAATCTACAGTGGAATCTGTACTCCTAAGGGCCAGTGAATATAGGAGTACAGGGCACAGAGTAAATATTAATGCATCTCTCAACTCTCACCAGCTTCCTCATGTAACAGATGGCATTTAACATAGGAAGGCACAACAGGCCAAAATGTAGAGGATAAGAAACCAGAGAGTGTGTGTCCCTGGATAGGACCATTATTAAACTTCTGCCACCCAGGTCTCAGGGATCATTATGTAAGAGGGAGTGGAAAGATTGTAGGAGACAAGGGTGGCAGATGACCACAAGGAATGTTTTCCAGGTGGCTGTGAACTTGCCCATATGAACTTACAGGAATGGCAACATCGTACACTAGACCCATGCAAACTCAAACAACACAAAAACCCAGCATAGAATGGGAAAAATGGGTAAGAAGCCCCCAACTTAGCTGAGGAACTAATGGCAACTGATCACTGCTGTGTGAGGAAGATTTACTCTTTTTTAATAAAAAATATTTATTATTTTTATTTTATGTGTAAGAGTGTATTTTCTCCTTGTGTGTTAGTGCATCTGAGTCATGAAATACCCCCAGAGGTCAGAAAGAGTAAATCAGGTTCCCCTGGCACTGGAGATACAGACAATTGTTAGGCTATAACTTAAGTTATAGACGTTATTAGCAAACATAGGGTTCTGGGAATCAAACCTGCATTCTCTGCAAAAGCAGTCAATACTCTTAACCATTGACCCATCTCTCTAGCTCAAGTTGGTCTTTTTTAAGGGAGTGACACTATATCGACTGGCCAGGCTCCAGTGGATAGACTATCACAGATGGACACTTGGGCATACAAGCTTGACTCAACAGGTCTTTAACATATATGACAGAATGCCTAAAATCTGGTGTGGGCATATCGGAGTGCAGATAGAGGAAGGGGGATTAATATAATCAAGGTGTATTATATAAAATGCATAAAAATTCAATAAAAATTTTAAAATAAAAATAACTAGCAAAGTTTTCATTGATTAATGTAGAAACAGAGAATAGTGGTAATAAATTCACATACAATAAAAAATAAAATAAATGTGAAGGGATCAAAATTTAAAACTTTGCAATTCAGAAGACAATATTAGTAAAATGATAGGACAACCTACTGAGTGGAAGAAAATATTTGCCCTCATATATCTGAAAAGCAATTTGTATTTAGGATATTGTTCTAGTTTCTTTAACTATTCATGGGATGAAACACTATGACCAAAAACAATTTAGGGAAGAAAGGATTTATTTGGTTTATGGGTTATGGTCCATCATCAAAGGAAGCCAAGACAGAAACTTAGAGGCAGGAACTGAACCACAGACTATGGAGGAATGCTGCTTACTACCTTGCTCACCTTGGCTTGCTCATCTTCTACTATCAGGCAACACAGGCCCACCTGTCCAGGAATAGCACTGCCTATAGTTGATGGGCCCTCCTACATCAATTAGAAAATAGAAAAATTTTCAGAGACATGGCTGGATACAAATCTGATCTGTAAAATTCTTCAATTGAGGTTCCCTTTTTCCAGCTGACCCTAGGGTTGTATTGTAGGGGCTGCTGCTGATGGAGGCACCAGTTGTCTGGTGCGGCTGGTGACTTGGGGGCCTGATCACCTACCCTGTTGCTGATTTAGACTGCTAACAAAGGCAGGTAAGCTATTCTGAAAGGCTGGTGATCTTTCAGCACCAACCAACCGATGACTACAAAACTGGTTATTTTGTAGTCCACGGGTTGTGAATTTGGTGACTTCACAGGCCTGACACCTGACACTGGTACCTGAACCCAGTCTAAGGGTGCTGACCCCTTGCAAGACTCTCAATACGTAGCTCTCACCCAAGAAAAGGGATTGATTTTCATTAGAGCTTTACCTCTGTCTCAGGGAGTGATGCCCCTTTGAGGGATTGAGCTAGCTGAAACCCCAATCGCTGATCTGATTGATCCACAATTAAACGGCATCTTAATCCCATGTCAATTAATGGACCGAGGACCTGTCCGGTGGTAATGATGATCCACTTTATTTTATGCAGTACCTCACTTATATAGACAGAATGATGCCATCTCTCAGGGCCCAATCCCAGACACCCTACATAACAGAGCTGTAAACATCAGAAGCCCTGCATCAGGAGCTTGTCTCACATTTGTATCAAGAGCTGCTCTAACCTAGGGGCAGGATCTGGTGGAGATGAACAGACAGGTAATTTAAGAAAATGCAGCCACAGGTGGTCTGCCTTCGCCTACATTGTATAAACTGACAACTGAAGTTAGCTGTGACTCTTCTTGTCAACTTTGACACAGAAACACATGATTTGTTTTTTTTGTTTTTTTTTTTGTTTTTTTGTTTTTTTTTTTTTTTTTTTTTTTTTTTTTTTTGAGACAGGATCTTCCTATAGCTCCAGCTGGCCCGGAACTCACTCTGTAGACCAGGCTGGCCTTGAACTCACAGAGATCCACCTGCCTCTTCCTCCCGAGTGCTGGGATTAAAAGTGTGAGCCACCACCCCCGGCTTAAAGACGGTTCTTAGCCGCCATGTGGGTGCTGGGAATCAAACCTGGGTCCTCTGCAAAAGCAGTCAGCTCTCTTAACCACTGAGCCATCTCTCCAGCTCCGAGAAACACAGGATTTTAAACTATAATCTTTCCGGGGCTGGAGAGATAGCTCAGCAGTTAAGAGCTCCAACTGCTCTCACAGAGGACCTGGGTTCGATTCCCAGCACCTAAATGGCAGTTAAGAACCGTCTTTAACTCCAGTTCCAGGGGAATCCGACGCCCTCTTCTGACCTCTGTAGCATTGGATGACATGGGTGCACCGCCCTGCATGCAGACAGTACACTCATACACATAAAAAATAATAAATAAATTAAAAAAATGTTTTTTTAAAAAGAAAATACAACATAATTAAAAAAAAACTATAATCTTTCCTTTCTTGTTTGTCCTGAAGATTTAATATTGATATAAGATACACAACCAAAAAAATGCAGTGATTTTCAAGTTCCCTTTAAAAATCCATGCTAGACGTGGTGGCGCACGCCTTTAATCCTAGCACTTGGGAGGCAGAGGCAGGAGGATCTTTATGAGTTCAAGGCCAGCCTGGTCTACAGAGTGAGGTCCAGGACAGCTGGGACTACAGGGAGACCCCGTCTCGAAAAGACCAAAAACAAAAACAAAAACAAAAACAAAACAAAACAAAAAATCCATTCTTTTATCTATTGCTTCCTGTTAAATCCAAAATAAGTTACATAACTTTTTTTTTTCTATTTCAAGAAGGTAGAACCAGTGCACAATTACAATTAGATAAAAGCAAAACCCAAAATCCAACAGTTGTAAAAAGTTCAGTGTCTGATGTCTGAGACTCACTTATGAACTCCTGGAATACAAAGACCATGGGGAACCCTGCTTCTCTGGCTCTTCCATCCTCAACACACATAGATTGTCTGTTACTTTCAGGCCTTCTTCATGCCACACCTACAACTGTCTTTGTTGGTCATTGTACAGCCCCACCATCTGCAGATGCTGGTGTCTCAACTGCAGCTGATGCTGGAGTTTCACCAATGGCCTCTCTTTGTATCTCTTCAGGTAACCTAACCCTGCTACATGGTACTTTAGCTTCTCATCCTGGGGTTCCTGCTGTAACTGAGACTGCATATTCACCAATGGCCTCTCTAGCCCTTTGACCATGCCAAGCCCCAGTTCTCCATGACCCCATTCATGCCTTCAAATCCACTATTATCTGGGAGACTCTTTTACATTGCCAGTTCATCTTACAGCTTGAGATGAAGCCTTGGCTCCCTTATCACCAGAGCTTCTAAGTGCTGGGCCTGAGGAAATACTTTTTAGAACATTTCACCTCAGTGAAAATTCTCCTTTATTAATCACAGCTGAATTTTTCATCCACAGCTAGCCAGTGTCAATTTTCCCAGTAAAGCATAGAAAGATTCACTTCCACAGATTCCTAATTGAGAACATCATACAAAGGTACTAATGGGGTCTTTGAGGGACAGTAATAGAGTCTTTAAGGACTCCAAAATTTCCCTCTTAAGCCTCACAGTACAGGAATTCAATATCTTCATTTCTTTGGCAGCCTTCTCTTCCAAACTCAGTGCCTTTTTCACTTCAAAATTTAAAATCCTTCCACAATTGTCAAAAAAAAGCCAACTCAATATGGTCAGCTTTATCACAGCAACAATCCACTCTCAATACTAATTTGTGTTCTAATTTTTTTCTCTGTTAGTATGATTAAACACTGGCCAAAGTCAATTTGTAGAGCAAAGGGGTTTTTGGCTTTTAGGTTCATCATCAAAGTAAGACAAATGGGGAGCTCAAAGCAGGAACTGAGAGGCAGAAACTGAAGAAGAGACCATAGACAAATGCTGTTCACTAGCTTGCTCACTTATGTTTCTTATATAGCCCTGACTGGCCTGCCATGTATGGTATTGACTACTGTGTGCTGGCTCCTTCTACATTAATTAGGGATTAAGAAGTGGCTCAAGCCTGGAGAGATGGCTCCGTGGTTAAGAGCACTGACTGCTTTTGCAGAGAACCCTGGTTCAATTCCCATAACCCTGTGTGTGCTAATAACTGTCTCTTACTCCAGTTCCAGGGGGGATCTGACACCTTCTTCTAACCTCCGCAGGCATTGTATGACACGAGTGCACATACACATGTGCAGACAATACACTCACACACATAAAAGTTAAAAATGAAATAAAAATGGCTCAAACACATGGCCACAGGGCAATCTGATTGAGGAAATTCTTCAGTTGAGTCTCCCTCTAAGTTTGTATTAAGTTGACAGCTGAAGCTAAATATGACATTATGTTCAGAAATGTTGGAACTTAGCAGAAAGATGAATGATACGATTTTAAAATGAGGAAACTATATGGATAAATATTTCTCCAAACTATGTAAATGTGTCCATCTAAATCAAGAAAGGATGCACCAAAATGTTAGAAATGAAGGAAATGAAAATCGAAGCCATAGTAACATATACTCTTTCACATAGCTAAGATTGATATAACTAAAAAATAGGTAATAATGAATATTGCACTACTTTGGAAAACACGAAGTTCCTTATGAGAAATAAAGATGTTATCATATGTCTCAATAATTGAATTCCTAGTGTTACCCGAAAATATTATATAATGAAAATTGCAATCAACACCTGTACATGAACACATACATTGACATTATAGTAGTATCGTTCTTTTATAATATTTATTATTTCTATGTGTATGACTGTATGAGTGCATTGCTTGCATGTAAGTGTACCCATGTTGTGAAATGTCTGAGGATGTCAGAAGAGAGCATTGGATACCTTGAAAGTGTAGTTAACAGATGGTTGTTAGCCTCCAAGTGGGTGTTGGGCACCGAAACTAGGCTCTCTGCAAGATCAGCCAGTGCTCTTTACTTGAGCCATCTCTCTAACCCCAATAATATCACTCTTAATACACAAAAGTGAAATCCAAATGCTTAGTGACTGGCGAATTGGCAAACAAATGCATAAATTCACAATGAAATATTATTTAGTTAAGAAAAGAGTGCATCTGAGAAGAGTTAAAAGGAAGGAATGTAGAAGAATATGATAAAAATATATGCTATGAAATTCTCAAAGAAATAGTAAATCTATTGATTTTTTTAAATAATGTATTTCCCTATAGTTTTTCAGATGACCTCAGTATTATTTTTCTCACTCACCCTCTGTATAACTCTCACTTTCTCCTCTCCACTTGAAGGATCCCCTATTTTTTCCATTCTCCCCTACCCTCCTGGAAAGCACCATTGTTCAAGCACCTTCTTTCTCCTCTCCATTGTATAGATGAAGGCTATCTAATAAAATTTCCAGGGCCATGGAAGGTAAATTTCCCTTTGAGTTGCTGGTCAGGGTAGTCCAAGAGACTCCGAAAATAATACAGGTTATTTTTAAAGCCCTTGGCTGCCTCCTAGAATATGAGAGTAATACCCTATTGTTGAAGACACCATACATTTCAGACACAGGACTTCCTCCTTAAAGGCTAGTTATCATAATATCTGTGAAGGTGCAATGCAAACTTCTGAAGGAGAAATCCAATTAATGATCCTACCCAGCCGTAAAGCCTATAAACCAAACCACGCAGTGACTAGCCCAGAAAATATCTCTCTTGGTACAAAAGTGCCACTTTTATCTTGTGTTGGAGTAATCAATAACTAACTGGGCTTAAACCCTGCTGAGTAAGGGGAAACCCATGCCTAGTACTGTATCCATAGCCAAGCACACATCATGAATGAGAGGTCATGGACTTTAAAGTAGAACTGACTACTGCCATTCCCCTAGACCAAAGTAATTTCATATTATATTTATCCTTATGTTCACAGATAAGTATAGCTCTTACCACTCATCAAAAAAATGGTTCATTTTACAACAGATGGTGACTATTACAAAGTCCCCCTGATTAAAATACAGACAGTAACAGACTGTGTGGTGATTAGTTGTAATTGATAGATTTACAAGTCACTTATGGCTTGGGGAACGTTGTAGAAGAATGGGCAAAATGATTGTAAGAGCAAGAGAAACAGGACCCCTACTGTTAGATAATACATTCTAGACATCATAAGAAAGCTGTTCCCAGGAAGTCTCCACAATATGGTTGCCTAACAAAACCTGCATAATGATAGCTCCAATTGACATAAGAATGTGTTGTGGTAAATTTCACAGGGTCCCACATCTAGATGAAGAGGTATAGGCTATCAAAGGATACTGAGGGAAGGATAATTAGTTTTCATCCATGACTAGCTCCATGATATATTATCTAATATCATGTAGTCATTCATAGACACAATTCAAACACTATATGGACTCAGTGCATCATATATATATATATAT
>VZQC01006430.1:1640354-1666844 GCA_009823505.1 Rhizomys pruinosus
CGGTTGAAAAACAAAACAAAAAAAAATATAGTAAAAAAAAAAAAAAAAAAAAAAAAAAAAAAAAAAAAATTAAAAAAAAAAAAAAAAAAAAAAAAAAAAAGAATGGGGCAAGAAATTAAGACAAATCTAATTACAAACCACTGAGAAGTCTTCAATAGTCCCACTGTGCTTTCACCTATGCCTTATAGAAAATGTAAAACAATTAATTGAAAAAATCACAATGTGAGGTTAAAAAAAATAAAAGTACTCTAATAACTAAATTGATATAATTCTCAAACCTAAAAGGTATAATTTTACTTTCAAATGTACATTCTAAATTTTACATGTCTCCTATAATTTTTGGAACATTATTTGTTGACAAACTGTACTACCAAGCATCTAACAATAATGTAAAATTTGACACTGCTGCTATAATGTGAATTTGCCATTCACTCCCTTTCCAAATTCTCTAACCTATACAAAGTTTTAAAATGTAATCATGTTATTTTTCTGAATATAATTTATTGAATTTTGAAAGTTTCATACAGTACATTTTAACATATTTAGAGCTCCTCCCTTATATGTATTCCCTATAACACCCTGACCAGATTTCATGCATTCTGTGATATATGTCTATCAAGTCAAGTTTATGTACCCACACGTCCCTCGGTATGAGTCCATACACTGTGGTCTAGTCAACCAAGAGTATATACGAAGATTCACACCCTTAAAGAAGGTCAGATCTCCCTCACCCAGAAGTAATCAGCTGCCAATAGTTCCTTGGCTAAGATTAGGGACTCCTGTCCACTTCCCCAGTTTGAGGCTGGGCTTTTTTTGTCTGATTGAATTCGCATGGGTCCTGTGCATGCTGTCACCATTGCTGTAAATTTATATGAGCAAATTCCCAGAAGCCTGGAAGACTGTGTTTCTTTAGGATCCTGCACCAATCCTCTCTTTTACAACCTTTCTGCTCCCACTTCCGCAATGGTCCCTGAGCCATGGGTGGGTGAGGTTTAATATAGGAGTCCTATCCAGAGACACACATTCTACAGTCTCTTATTCTTTACAATTTGGCCAGTTGTGGTTTTCTGTATTCATCACCTTCTTTTTCATGAGGAAGGTTCAGTGTTGAGAGTTAAGAAATGCATTACTATTCTCTCTATAATCATGTTATTTTTCTAAGAAAACAATGCTAATGAAAAACTTTTAAACAAAAAAGAAAGGGAAAAATGAGAGACAGTGAAGGGGCAATGAAGCTGTTGGAAGGGAGAGTAGAATGGGTGGAAATGATATAAATACAATGCTCATGTATGAAATTCTTTTTTATTTAAAAGATATTTCTCCTTCAAGCTCTGTTGTATACAGAAGACGATATAAGTGGAGGCTTACTCACCTTTTCCTTTGATCTATAACCTGCCGTGCTGAGTTTCTTATGAATGCTCAAGGTTGGAAAATCTATAAATCTCAACCACGGTATAAAAAACTGCATCTTTGCCCAATATTTTTTCACTTAATGTGGAGAATGTTGTAAGTAAAATTATTTTAAAATGAATAATAAATTTATCTTTTAAAAACTGAAAAAAAATTATCTGTATTTTAATATTTTAGTGTTATGCCTGCATGTATGTAAGTCTACCCATGCCATATAGTGCCCTCAGAGGCTAGAATCCCCTGAAACTGGAGCTATACATGGTTGTTACCTACTATGTGGGTGCTGGGATTTGAAATTGGGTCTTCAGCAAGAACATCCATTGCCCTTAACTGCTGAACCATTTCTCCAGCCCTATGTATGAAATTGTTAAAAAACAAAAAAAAAATCATAGAAAGAACTGTATTTTTAAAACATACGGAAAAGAAAAGAAACATTGATATATGCTTAGTGTGAATGACCTTGAGAACTTTATTTTTTATAATGCTTTTACTGATGCTTTGTGTATTTCAGACATCATTTCTCAGTTCAGTATATACATATTCCCCTTTCCCTTTCCCCCACCCCACACCAGATCATGCATTCTGCCATAAACGTCCTGCATCTTTCACTCCATCTTTTTTTTATGCTTAGGAATTCACGTTTTCCTCCTTTAATTTTATATTACTCTAAAATATTAATACGTACTTTCCTCTCATATACAGTAATTACAGAGTCTGAAAGTAAGTGGTGGACCGATTCTAGAGCCCTTTAAGAGATTTACATTGTAGGGCTGGAGAAATGGCTCAGCAGTTAAGAGCACTGACTGCTCTTGCAGAGGACCCGGGTTCAATTCCCAGCACCCACATGGTGGCTAAGAACCATCTTTAACTCCAGTTCCAGGGGAATCCAACACCCTCTTCTGACCTCCACGGCATTGCACGACATGAGTGCTCCAACCTACATGCAGACAGTACACTCATACACACAAAAAAATAATAAATAAATTTTGAAAAGAGATTTATATTGTAACAACATAGTTGCATTCAGATAAACAGAAATATAACAATAATGTTGTTCAGCTTGCCTTTCATCTGGGGATTTAGTGTTAGCATCCACAAATGAGAGAGACCATTTGCCACTTTTTTTTCTGGGACTGGGTTACTTCACTTAGCATAATGGCTTCGAGTTCCAGCCATTTACTTGCAAAGATCATGATGTAGACTTTCTTTATCGCTGAGTAGTACTCCATTGTGTAGATGTACATTTTTATCATCCACGCAACATATAGACTACTCGAAAAACAAGGAAGAAAACAAATGACCTACTTAAAAGATGGAGTAAAGAGCTGAACAGAGACTTCACCAGTGAGGAAGTAAAGATGGCTGAGAAACATCTTAAAAAGTGTTCAACATCATTAATAATTAAGGAAATGTAAATTAAAACCACTCTCAGATATCATCTTACTCCAATACGACTGGCTAAGATCAAGAACACAAAAGACACCAAATGCTGGAGAGGTTGTCGGGAAAGGGGAACACTCATCCACTGCTGGTGGGAATATAAACTGGTACAACCACTGTGGAAAGCAGTGTGGAGAACCCTTAAAAATTTCAAAATGAGCCTACCACCAGACCCAGTCATACCACTCCTGGGTATATACCCACAATATAACTTTATATTAAGTCAAAAGAAGCAAGCTACAATAGCCTACATATTGCAGTGCTTACATTATGTATAAGGGTAGAAAGTAAATTATTGCTTACCATGGGAAAAGGAAGTGTTGACAGGGTAGCAGCTAAAAGCTATCATGTTTCTACATGGCATGATAAAAATGTTCTAATATTGAGTTTATTGTTCTATCTATCTATCTACATCTATCTATCAATCATTTATCTATCACTTCTTATCTAAATTGAGAGATATGTGAATTTATGCACTAGATCATTGAATTATACACTCTAAGTGGGAAAATTGTAACATATGTGAATGTTTCAGTAAATATATGTTTAGCAGTAAGTAGTACAGGAAAAAACTCATTCACACTTAATTCTATTTCCCTTTAAGACTACATAGCATGCAATATATAAGAAATGATTTTTTGGACTTTTTGAGACAGGGTCTCTCTTTAGTTCCAGCTGGCCTGGAGCCCTCTGTATAGACCAGGCTGGCCTTGAACTCACAAAGATCCACCTGCCTCTGCCTCCCAAGTGCTGGGAGAAAAGGTATGCACCTGTAAGGAAGGATTTTTTTTTTTTTGTCTTTTTGAGACAGGGTCTCCCTGTAGCTCCAGCTGTCCTGGAACTAACTATGAAGACCAGGCTGGCCTTGAACTCACAGAGATCTGCCTGGTTCTGTCTCCCAAGTGCTAGCTAGGCTTAAAGGCGTGCTCCACCACACCCAGCAGGGAAGGATTTTTATCAGAATAGTGGAACACATCTGTACCACTCAGGAACATGACATTTTAATTTTTTTCTAGGCATGTGCTACCATGCCTGGCCTAAAGGCGGTGCTATGTGGGTGCTGGGAATCGAACCTGGGGCCTCCTCTGGAAGAGCAGTCAGTTCTCTCAACCACTGAGCCATCTCTCCAGCCCCAGGAACATGACATTTTTTTTAATTACATTTATTAACTTTTTGTGCATGTTGGTGCATGTGTAGCACAATGTGTGTGTGTGTGTGTTTGTGTGTGTGTGTGTGTGTGTGTGTGTGTGCGCGTGCACGCGCACATGTAGTTCAGAGGAGGATTTTCAGGAGTTGGGTTTCCTTTCACCACAAGAAACACAGACTAAACTCCTGTCCTCAGACTTGATAGCAAGCACCTCTACCCACTGAACCATCTCACTGGTGCAGATCTCAAGAGTTTGGAAGGTATTTATTAGTAAACATATTTACAGTTCTTCTCAACTTTATTGCATATAAATTGTATAACTATCACCAAATCAAAATATATCACTGTTTTCATCACCACAAAAATTACTCCTTTTGCTGTCATCCATCATATGGCCATCCCAGTGAGCAATTTGATAGATTTGAAACAATCTCCGACTAGTAATTCACATGTGTCAATGTGGCAGATGTTGATTATCCTGCGTTCCTCAAATTTTAAGATAGCTTGGAGGCATCTCTGTGAGCTTACTGAGATGCATACCTCATTACCTAGTTTGTGAACTGCACGTTAAATAATTTGAGAAGTACCTTCAACTGTTAGGAAGCTCTTGTTCTGCTGTCACATACTAACTCTATGGATCCATGCATCTAAGAGTTTACTTGAAAAAAAAAGTCATTATATTTGATATGTAGGACAAACAGTAAGGTTTTCATCATTATCATCTAACATACAGCTTTATAGAAGGGCAGACCATTTCCATTTTTGCTGCCCTAATCACGGTAATCATTCCCCTTCAATCTGTAAGTTTTAAGAAAAAGGAGAAACTACAGGCAGTTGGTAGTGGTGGTGGCTCTTGAAAGAGGAAGATTCAATTCCTTCAATGGTAAGCTATCTGGGAGGTTTTTCATGCCCCAGTGGATCAGCCTTATACCCATGTATATAAAGGCAAGACTAACTGGACTCATAATGCCAGATATATATATATATTTATATATATATATATAATATTAATATAAATATATTAAGCATGAATTTGTGAAGGTTTGTGGTAGGGGGACAACAAGGAGATGTATATGGAAAGTGGGGTGTGGATATGATCAAAATAATTCTATTTCCCTGTAAAATTCTCAACATAATTCTATCTCTCTAGAAATTAATGAAAATAATAATGTGGCATAATAATCTCTTATTGAGACAGTGTCCTCTTTATGCTGCCTTTCCTTTGATCCTATTCTATAAGTCTTTCCTTACTATGAAGTAGTGGAAATAAACTAGTGTAGAAGTTACCAGTTTAAGTTCCAGTCTCAATCTTGACCTTAACTTGTTGTGTGCTACTTGTTAAGTAACTCAGCTCTAAAGCTCAGATTCCTAATCTGTGAAATGTGGAAGTAATTTTTTAATTCCCATTTTCTAATATTTTGACACTCTGTGATTTTTCTGCTCCAATTTTCATCATTCTTTCTGTAAATCCTGCTGTCTATGAGCTAATGCTTAGAAAATGCGTGTTTTCTGAAGAAGAATATGCTATATAAATAAATGTGACCATAATAATGTAAATATTCAAGGAGAATGACACTTTCAGTGGTGATAGTAAAGCATATTTTACTGTGAGAGAACAGCTATATACAGAAGCAGTTGAATTGTTTACAATAATTTAGCATTATTTCAAAACTCTCTAGATGGAAATAAACAAAGTTCTTTGTAAATTTAATATAGGGAAATTTTGATTTATTTATTGCGTATTTAAAGTATACTGAAATTATGTGGGCTTTGGGGATTTAAGCAAAACTCATTTAAAGGCACTGGGAAAACTGGTATGAAGAGAGAGATGATGTGAGATCACACCAGACACTTTGATAGAAGAATTTTAAAAATAAAAAACAGACTTACTCAAAAGGGAACACTCAATTTATAGGCCTGTCATGTCACTTGATATGAAATAACTCAATGATCATAATTTTGTGTGAACAATATTTCCTTTCAAGTGACTATATATTGTGTAACTAAACAAATTACTAAAATGGCAGAATGTCATATTTGTACCTGCTGTTTTTGTTAGTACATTAACTTATGTGACATAATTTTTTAGATTAAAGCTTTCTTATAGAAGCTGAAGTCCCTTAAATAACCATTTTCCTTCTAAATGACACTTTAATTTTAGTATATCTGTAGCTAAAGTATATTTATATACAAAAAGGATGTGATTTTCTTATCTGTAAGCCCAATATACATGGTATACAGAGGAAATAGGTACCTCAAAGAATGCTTTACAGTCTCATTATCCTCCAAATAATGATAAATGACAGCCTGCAAAAATTATATCCAAATGTTGATGTCTGGAGAACAGATGATAATTGTATAAGAAGAACAGGCTATTGGAGAATGGTGATTGACAGCTCAGGTCAGAATATGGAGAGCATGTGTTGGGCTCTGTTAGATCCTGGAGAGTTGCTGACAGCTCACTCTGCAGTTCACTTCCTTCTCACCCCAGCAGCAAGTTGGAATGGATGCTGAATTTTTCTCAACCTAGGAAGATGAATCAATATTGAAAACTTGTTTTCTCTAGTTTTGCAAAATGTTTCTAATCTTTATGAAGCACTGCTGCAAATTTGAAGAAACAGTACTTGATTGATACCCAGGTTTTATTTTACAACATTGTACTTGTGCGGCAAATACTGTCTACTTATAAATATGGTTTGTATGTGATTCCAATTGGAAGGGCAGATCAAAGGGCCTTAATTGCAAGTATTCAGTCATAAGAGGTCTTCTTACCGGGGGTAACAATAGAATAATATGAAAATAAAACATAACTTTAAGACAATAAAACTTGTACGTGTATGTAATAATCACTCATTAGATATGCAATTAAATATAATATTCAGTGTGAATTAACACATTAATGTACATATTCTATTTTTTAAATTAAATTAAATTTTATTTATTTATTTATGTGTATGAATGTATTGTCTGCATGTAGGTTTTGCACCCGTGTCGTGCAATGCCACGGAGGTCAGAAGAGGGTGTCGGATTCCCCTGGAACTGGAGTTCTCCTGGAATTGGAGTTACAGATGGTTCTCAGCCGCCATTTGGGTGCTGGGGATTGAACCCGGGTCCTCTGCAAGAGCAGTCGGAGCTCTTAACCGCTAGGCCATCTCTCCAGCCCACATATTCTATTTTTTAAAAAATAAAAAGTGTGTGCAAGTCTACACTATCCTCCAATCACCACACCTAAGTCCCTTCCCTCTTCTCATTAAAGACAGCCTTCGTTCTGGACATAAGGTTCAGTGGTTAAGAATGCTTACTGCTCCTGCAGGAGACCTAGGTTCACTTCCCAATACCCATATAGGAGGGCTCACAACTACCTATAACTCTAGTTCCAGGGAATCCAGTGACATTTTTTGGCTCATGTATTTGGTACACATGAACTCACATGGGCACTTACTCACATAATTCTAAACATATATGTGTATATGTTGCAAAGATAATCTCTTTATCAGCATGAGTGTACACTTTGAGAACTTTTTAAATAGATTTAGAAATATATAAATGTACCAACAAAATGTAAAGCAGTTAGAGAAAAATATGTGTAGACTGGCTGTTCAGTTCAATGATAGCCAATTCTATTTAATTTCATAGAATATTGTGTGTGTATTTTAAAACAAGTTAAATCATGCCATTCATATAATTTTGCAGCTTTCATTGTCTATCTTGTGGTATGTATACTTTAGTGAATATAGAGCTACTTCAATAACTGCAAACTGCTACTAGAATGACCTTACATGGTTTAATGATACCTTATTTAGCCATTCACAAACTGGTACTTGTCTCTACAGTTATTATTTTATTTTGAACTGCATTGCTATGAGATAAAATTTGCATTTTTGAAGTCCTGAGTTTCTTCACTTAATATAATTTGAGTTACATTCATATTCCTACAAATGTAGTGATTTCATTTTCCTTACAATTAAATAAATGACTATATATGTCACAGTTTTATTATTCATTCATGTTTTGATGGACATCTATTCTGTTTCCATCTCCTAGATAACACAGCAGTAACCATGAATGTGCGAATGTCTTGGTGGCAGGATTTAGAGTCCTTTGAATACATGCTCAGAAGTGACATATGGTAGGATGCCCTATAATTTAATCACTCTCTAAATAAATTTACATAAAATATATGGAAGTAAAGTTCATGAAACTAAAAGGGAGACCATGAGAGTTGGAGGAAGAGGTCTAAAAAGGGGAAGAAAAAATGTAGGTAATAGAATATATGTGACAGGAATATAGAATGCAGGCCATATACTGTGCCAACAGAAGGATGAAGAGGAGGGAAGCAAGGACATAGAAGAATAACTTAGGGGAGGAAGATCTATAAAAATTAAGTGTATGAAAGTGCCTTATTGAAATACACTATTTTGAATGTTAACTGAAAAGATAAGGTTATGAAAATTTTTTTTCATTTTCCTCTTTATAATATGTATTTACATAAAAATCCACTTCTTCTATGTATGGTGGTGCATACTTTTAATCCCAGCACTTGGGAGGCAGAGGAAGGCAGACCTCTGTGAGTTCGAGAACAGCCTGGTCTACATAGTGAATTCCAGGCCAGCTGGGGCTAAAGGGAGACCCTGTCTCAAAAAAGACAATAAAAGAGAAATATTGTGATGGAGACCACTGAAGTAGAAGTGAAATCATAGGTAAGTACATTTGAGTAGCAGAAAGTGAGGAAAAGACTTCCTTTCAGTCAGACAATCCTACCGGGCATATGAAGTAAAAAGGAGGATAGATCTTCCTCAGTTATACATGCAACCATTCAGGAAAATAACCTCAATACTGAAGTCTCCTAATAAAATTCCATGCTAATACTATCCAAATATTGGTGACGATAAAAGTAATTTCTCAATAATGCACTTATGGTACATCTAAATATTTTGGTTAATCTGGAAACAAATATAGTCTCACTACAAAGCAGCTGAATTCTTAGTGATCCTCCTATAGCTTAGGTATTTCTGGAAATCTTTTTCTGTTAGGTGGATTAAAGAGCACTCATGACAGTTTATTAGGAGACATGTGGGAAAAAAGATCAGTTAAAAAAGTTACATTGAAGGGACTGGAGAGATGGCCTAGTGAATTAAGTGTGCCGACTGCTCTTGCAGAGGACCAGGGTTCAATCCCCAGCACCCACATAGCTGCTGAGAACCGTCCTTAACTCCAGTTCTAGGGGAATCTGACACCCTCTTCTGACCTCCGCAGCATTGCATGACACAGGTGCACAAACCTACATGCAGACAGTACATTCATACACATAAAAAATAAATAAAACTAAAAAAAAGTTACCTTGCTCAAGCCACATTTTTTTATCCCAGCCCTAGATAACCATATGTATTTATTTATTTATTTATTTTAATATATATTTTGTACAAGATTATCAAATCTAGACCTGTGTCCCCCACCCTATTCCCCCACCCCACCAGAGCTCATGTATTCTGCCAAACATGCTTTTCATCTCTTTCTCAGTCTTTCTTGATATTCTCCATGTGGAAGTTGACTGTTTTGAGCAGAAGTTCACTGTTTTGGTCAGTTCTTTGATGCAGTCCTTTCTGTTGTCGTTTTTGTTGTTATTTCCAATATGCATCACTCCCAACTGACAAGCCACATTTTTTGGTCTTTTTGAGAAATGGCCTCCTTGTAACCCTAGCTGGCCTGGAATTTGCTATGTAGACCAGGCTGGGATTAAAGGTATTAGCTACCATGCCCACTGCTCAAATCTCCTTTATGAGTAGTGCTGGTAACTTATTAACTTCTTTTGTCTTTTCAAGACAGGGTCTCCTTGTAGCCCCAGCTGTCCTAGAACTCACTCTGTAGACCAGGCTGGCCTTAAACTCACAAAGATCCGCCTGCCTCTGCCTCCCAAGTGCTGGGATTAAAGGCATGCACCACCACGCCCAGCTCTTAACATTTTTTAAAAGAACAAAAAATATATATATCAGTTAATTTATGATGTATCTATGACAAAGGAATAACATGTAATTATAAAACAGTAAAAAGTTATTTCAGTTATTTTCATTATAAAGTTTATCACTTAAATATATATTTGTATGTTTTTGAAATAAACCATATGAAAATATTAAAAACACACATCTCTGGGCTTCTTTTTATGACATGCTCTGGAAAAGATGTGACTTCTAATGTTCATCACCACACACCTTCCATTTTATCAGTTAGAAGAAATTGTGCTCATGTAGCTGGACTGTGGAATTCTAGAGTCCTAAGTGAAAGCCTTCTCAAATATACAGTATATNCCCCCACCTCCACCCTGTCCCCTATCAGCCTTGGACTAAGGCGTTCTCCAATACCTCTGCCTCAGATCTCTGTATTAGCTTTTTAAGCCAGACTAGCTAAACTAGGTAGCATTAGATTCCACTGGCTCCTGATTTGTTTGACACAGACCAGCCTTCCTACTAACCTGACCAGCCTACTTAGTACCCTGTCCCACTGACCACCCTGACCACTCTACCACCCTGCAAAAACCTGAAAAATGCCAATTTATTTTTCGTACATGAACAAAAAGCAACCAAAATACATAAACAATACAAACAGAACCAAAATTCAATTAAACAAAAGCAGACTAGAAGGTCCTAATGGAGAGACAATCAACAAAAAAATCCATATATCCAAACAGCAGTGCAAAACCACAAATAATATGAAAAACCAAGAGAATATGTCCCCAACAAAACCCACTAGTCCTAGAGAAGTGCAATATAACAAGAACCACCCTGAGGAAGTCTAGGATGCAAAATTTAAAAGAACAATCATAAACATGGTTAAAATACTTAAAGAAAATGCAAACAACTCAAAGAACTCAAGGAGGATAGGTATAAACTTGTGATGGAATCTCAAGAATATACAAATATTGGGCTTAATGAAATATCAAAAACAATTCATGACTTCAAAAGTAATTCACAAAGGAGATAGAAATAGTGAAGAATACCCAAATGGAAATGAATATGGAATTGAGAAACTCAATAAAGCAATTGGAAACAACAAGAGAAAGCCTCACAATCAGAATGAATGAAACAGAAAACAGAATATCAAGACTAGATGACAAAGTTGAAGATCTGGATTCCTTAAAGAAAGTCTATGTAAAAGTTTAAAAATCAGAGGAATAGAATATGCAGGAAATGTGAAATAACATGAAAAAAACAAATCTATGAATTATAGACATACAGGAAGGAGAAGAATCTCAAGAGAATAGTATTGATCAGATCTTCAACAGAAAACTTCCCTAAATTAAGGAAAGACTTACCTATATTCAAGGAGCACATCAAACAACACCTAGATATGAAAAGAACAGAATTCCCAACGTATATCATAATAAAAGCATTAAATATATAGAACAAAGAGAGGTCATTGAAAACTGCTAGAGGAAAACAAGTAACACATAAAGGAAAATAAATTAAAATTACAGTTGACTTTTCAATACAAACTATTAAAGTTGGAAGAGCCTGGACCAAAGTATACCCAGTTCTAAATGGGCATGGATGCCAACTCCAAATACCTTATCCAGCAAAACTATCTATCATGACATGAATAGGCTGAAAGAATTCATTTCCACAAAATCAGCTCTACAGATAATACTTAAAGCAATACAAAGGACCAAAGATAGGAATGAGTATACCGAAGAGGCTGCAGAAGATAAAGAAAGGTATAATACCAGAAACACAAAATAGGGCCACAAACACAAAGAAATTAAAATGGCAGTATTTAATGAACATCTCTCCATGTCAATGGCCTCAACTTCCGAGTTAGAAGACAACGGCTAGCAAAATGGATCAAGAATGAAACCCATCTTTTAGTTATTTTCAAGAAACTCATCTTACCTGCAAGGATGGACACTACCTTAGAGTGAAAGGATGGAAAAAATATTTCAAGCAAATGGCTCTATGAAGCAAGAAGGTGTTGCAATTCTAATATTTGATAGAATAGACTTCAAGTTAAAACTAATCCAAAGAGATAAAGAGGGTTACTTCATTTGAATCAAAGGAACACTCAATGAAGAAGATATTGCAATCAATAACATATATGAAGCACACTCCTGTATACCCAATTTCATAAAATAGTGTACTCCAGGGGCTGGAGGGTTGGCTTAGTGGTTAAGAGCATGGATTGCTCTTGCAGAGGACCTAGGTTCAAATTACAACACCCACATAGCAGCTAATAACTATCTACAACTCCAGTTCCAGGGGATCCAACACCCTCTTCTGACCTCTACAAGCAATGCACAACACAGGTGTACTCATATTCATGCAATAAATACACTCATACACATAAAATTAATTATTAACTAAACAAACAAAAACAGTACTCTAGGAGTATAAAACACAGATTAATCCCAAGTCAGTAATAGTAGGAGACTTCAATACCCCACTATCTTTAATAGACAGGTCAACTGGTCAAAGAGTAAATAGAGAGACATCTAAATTTAAGACACCTTGCATAAATGGACCTAACAGGCATTTACACAATATTCCAACGAAGCACCAAAGAATACACTTTCTTATTAGTAGCCCTTGCAAGTTTTTCCAAAATTGACCACATTCTGGGACATGAAATAAATCTTAATAAATACAAATTTGAAATAATTCCATGCAGTCTATCAGACCACAGTGCAATAAAGCACATAATCAAGAGCAAAAGAAGCTCTAGTAACTGCACAAACTTGTGGAGATTAAGTAACACACTCCTGAATGCCGAATGGGTCAAAGAAGAATTTAAGAAAGAAATAAAGGTATTTTTAGAACTTAAAGAAAACGAGACTACAACAAAACAAATCCTCTGGGACAGTTTAAAACCAGTCCTAAGAGGGAAGTGTATAGCTTTTAGTGCTTACATTAAAAAAATCAGAAAAATCACATGCAAAAGATTTAATAACAAAACGCAAGTCTCTGTAAAGGCAAGAACAAACTAACCCCAAAACCTAATAGACAAGAAGAAATAACAAAAATCAGAGCAGAAATGAATGAAATAGAAACAAAGGAACCAGTACAAAAAATATCAATGGATCTAAGAGCTGGTTCTTTGACACTTTTATCTAGATAGACAGATGCTTAGACCAGTTAACCACAAGAAAGAAAGAGCAAATACAAATTAATCAAATGAGAGATAAAGAGGAAACACCACAGCAGACAACAAAAATAACCAGAATATTGTAATGGAATACTTTAAAAGTCTATTCTCCACTAAATTCAAGAAACTGATTAGTTTCCAAAGTCATAGACACCATTAAAGTTAAAACAAGAAGAGATCAAAAGCTTAAACAGACCTATAAAAAATAAGGAAATTGACACAGTAATACCATACCTCCTGACTAAAATAAATCCTAGGCCCAGATGGATTTACAGCAAAATTCTACCAGACATTCAAAGAGGATCTCTAACCAATATTATTTAAATTATTCAAAAAAGAGAAATAGAGGGAGTACTCCCAAACTCCTTCCAGGAAGCCACTATTGCTCTAACACCCAAACCAGGTAAAGATAAAACAAAACAAAAAAAACCCTATAGGCCCAGCTCAGACTCTAGACAGGAGCACAGAGTCAGGGAGGTGCCAGTGAGGCAAGGGGGCCCTGCCTTGACCTTTGGGGGGCTCTCCACCTGCCCCCAGAAATCCCAGCTCGGACTCCAGACAGGTGCACGGAATCAGGAAGGTGCCAGTGAAGCAAGGCGGACCTGCCTTGACCCTTGGTGGGCTCGCCACCAACTTGTGTATGTCCCTACTGGAAATCTAGACAGATGCACAGAGTCAGGGAGGTGCCAGTGATGCAAGAGAGAACTGCCTTGACCCTTGAGGGCCTTGCAACCCACCGCAAGAAGTCCCAGCTTGGATTCCAGACAGGTGAACGGAGTCAGGGAGGTGCCAACGAGGCCAGGAGGACCTGGCTTGACCCTTGGGGGGCTCTCCACCCGCCCCCCGAAGTCCCAGCTTGGACTCAAGACAGGAGCAAGGAGTCAGTGAGGTGCTGGTGTGAGGCAAGGGGGAACTGCCATGACCCTTGGGGGGGATCTCCACCCACTCCCGGGAGTCCCAGCTCAGAATCCAGACAGGGGCATGGAATCAGGGAGGTGCTGGTGAGGCAAGGCAGACCTGCCTTACCTCTTGGGTGCTCGCCAGGCAAGGCAGACCTGTCTTGACCCTTGGGTGCTTGTCACCCGCTCTGGAAAATCCCTACTGGGAATCCAGACCAGTGCATGGAATCAGAAAGGTGCCGGTGAGGCAAGGAGGACCTGCCTTGACCCTAAGGGGGCTCGACACCCACCCCTGGAAGCCCCATCTTGGACACAAGACAGGCACACAGTGTCAGGGAGGTGCTGGTGAAGCAAGGCAAACCTGCCTTGAACTTAGGTGCTCGCCACCTGCTCCAGATGTCCGTATTGGGAATCCAAACCAGTGCATGGAATCAGAGAGGTGCTGGTGAGGCAAGAAAGACCTGCCTTGACCTTAGGGAGGCTTGCCACACACCCTGGAAGTCCCAGCTCAGCCTCCACAGATGCACACACAGACAGAGAGGTGCCCGTGAGACAAAGCACATCAGCCTTGACCCTAGGGAGGCTAGCCACCTGAACCTGGAAGTCCCAGCTCAGATTCCAGACAGGCACAGAGTCAGGGAGGTGCCAGTGAGGCAAGTCGGACCTGTCTTGACCCTAAGGGTGCTCACCACCAACCCCCCAAGTCCCAGCTCGGATTCAAGACAGGTACACACAGTCAGTGAGGAGGTGGTGTGGCAAGGTGGACCTCCCTTGACTCTCTGGGGGCTCACCACCCACCCCAGAAATCCCAGGTCTGGTTCTAGACATGCACAGGGAGTCAGGGAGGTGCCGATGCAGCAAGGTGGACCTGCCTTGACCATATTGGGAGATCACCATCCACACCCAGAAATCCCAGCTCAAACTCCAGATGGGCACATGGAATCAGGGAGGTGCCCGTGAAGCAAGGTGGACCTGGCTTGGGGGGTTGTCTCGCCACCGGCACCCAGAACGCCCTACTGGGACTCCAGACAAGCACATGGATTCAGAGAGTTGCTCGTGAGTAAAGGCAGAACTTCTGTAACACTTGGGGGACTCGCCATATGCCCCCAGAAGTCCCAGCTCAGAGTCCAGACAGGTGCACAGAGTCAGGGAGGTATCAGTGTGGCAAGGCAGACATGCCTTGACACATGGGAGTCTGGCCACCTGCCCCCAAAGTCCTAGCATGGACTCCAGACAGGCACATGCAGACAGAGAGGTGCCACTGAGGAAAGGCAGACCTCCCTTGACCTTAGGGGGGCTTGCCACCCATCCCCAGAAGTCCCAGCTCTGACTCCAGAAAGGTGCATGGTGTTAGGGAAGGAATGGTGAGGCAAAGTGGACCTGCCTTAACCCTTGGGGGTCAAGCTGCCAGAACACAGAAGTCCCAACTTGGATTCCAGACAGCTGCACGGTGTAAGGGAGTTGCCTGTGAGGCAAGCCAGACCTGCCTTAACCCTTGAGGGCCTCACCACCTGCCCCTGGAAGTTACTGCTCAGACTCAAGTGCACGGAGTCAGAGAGATGTTGTTGAGGCAAGGTGGACTGGGTTTGACGAATCAAGAAATACCAACTGTGTCTCCAGACAAGTGCAAGGAGTCAGGGAGGTGCTGGTGAGGCAAGTTGGGACTGCATTGACATTACAGGCCTTACCACTAGCCCTCAGAAGTCCCAAGTCAGATTCTAGACAGGCCCACAGAGTCAGTGAGGTGCCTGCTGTGACTCTTGGGTCACAGCACACCCCCAGAAGTCCCAGCTCAGACTGCAGACAGGCACAAGGAGTGAGGCAGGTGTGGGTGTGGGAAGGCAGACCTGCATTGAAACTTGGGGGGGGGCTCATTACCCAAACCCTAAGTCCCAGCTCGGATTCCAGACAGGTGCATGGAGACAGGGAGGTGCTGGTGAGGCAAGGCAGACCTCTCTTGACCCTAGGGGGGCTCGCCACCAGCCCCCCAAGTCCCAGCTTGGATTCAAGACTGGGGCATGGAGTCAGTGAGGTGTCTGTGAGGCAAAGTGGACCTGCCTTGACCCTAGGCTGGCTCGCCTCTTGCTGCCATAATTCCCAGCTCAGACTTCAGAGAGGTGCATGGAGATAGGCAGGTGCTGGTGAGGCAAGGCGGACCTGCCTTGACCATAGGGTCTTGTCACCACCTATGCCCGGAAGTCCCAGCTTGGACTCCAGACAGGTGCATGAAGACAGGGAGGTGCCAGTGAGGCAAGGTGGTCCTGCATTGACACTTGTGGTGCTCGCTACCCACCTCCGGAATTCCCTGCTCGGAATTCAGATAGACGCACAGAGTCAGAATGAGTCAGTTGTTTTTATATTTTCTGTTGGTCCTTTAATCAAGTGTGGCCACAATCCACATGATAATTCTTCCATTGTAGAACCAGACTGGCAGCTTCACAATGTTGTAAGCTTCAGGGCTATCTCCTGCCTGCAGGCCAACAGTCCCTAGGCTTAGCTTTGGCAAGGAGGTGGGAGGGGACCACAGGAAGTTACATAAGGGAAGAAAAAAATGGACTCAGAGAGAAGTTCCAGTAGAAAGACTAAAGTTTAATGATGCAACTCAAGGCTTTTATACAGACCTTTGCATGGGCTGGGACACATACACACAATTGGGGGCTGGGGCAGGCAATTGGGACAAGGGAACCTCAGGCTATATTCCAGATCAGAGTTGTTTCTTAAGAGTTCATAGACAGCCCAGGCTTCACAGGTCTCTGAGGATGACAACAGGGGTCGAGGCTTGGGCTGCTTGTTAACCGCTTTTCAGTGCTTCTGCCAAAGTATGCCTATATCTCCCCGCTTTTACTTACTAAAAAAAAGCTCGGTTGTCAGAAACTGTTAATATTTTATCTATTGGGGATACTCCAGGATAGTGCGGCCCAAAACAGCTTCCACGGGTACAACAGAACCTGAGTGTGTATATAATAGGCATCTTTCCTCTACAGGAGTAGAGCTCCTGTTTATGTGTATAGTAAACTAGAGGTGTGACATTTTGTTCAATTTTTGTTCAATACATCAAAAGAAAAGCTGTCAGGGTCTGGAACTTTGCAGAGATAGGTGAAGCATGATATTCTGCCTATCCCAACCTCATGGAGAAGCCCTGGGACAGATTCTGCAGTTCCTTACTTTGAGCCAGAAAATGTCCCATTCTTGCAGCTAGTTCCCATTATTATTAATTAAAATGGATCAATGTTGTCACTGTGTACCAGAGGATCTTTAGGGATGGCTTGATATTGGTCTAAAGACATTTTAGCTGTAACCCCAAACTGGCTTTTGACAAACCAGGAAGTCGACCTCCTGAGGTGGGACTTGATTTTATCAAAAAGGATTATCCTGGTGGCCTAGGGGAACTTAGGTTGCAGGTAACAGGGCTTTTGATAAAAAGATAACATTTCTTCTCCCGAACATAAAGGCATGCAGGCATCTTTTGATCTTCCTCTGAACACAGAGGCAGCAAAAGCAATAAGCCTGTTGCTATGACTCCTAAGTGCATTCATACCTATGATTTAAACACAGAAACGGATTCCAGTGCATTGCAAACTGACCATAAAAGGTGTAAAGAGAACCACTGAGTATGTAACTTTTCCCTTAAGTGATAGAATTCTAAAAAATGACAAAGCAAAAGTAATACCTTTTCTCCCATTAAGATGTACAGGTAAGTGGGTGACATTGTCTCTAAAAATAACATTGTTTGTACTACACATAAAGACATACAAAGACATACAGGTATGTCAGTGACATCAATTCTAAGAGTAACATTTCTTATCTTGTACATGAAAGCATACAGATATCACTTGATATCCATTTTAACATAGATGGTGTTTTTTACTTACAGCCCCAATGTCCCAAGCCTGGCTGGAGAGATCTGTATGTGCAAATATATTGATGGAATAAAGTTCAGTCACAATTGTCTCCTGTAGGCTTTTCTTTAGCCAGCAATTTCCAGGCTTTTGGGGGAGGGCAGGTGAGACAAAGGAGTAAACCATTTTTTGTTGTTGAAGATAGCACCCAGGTTGTCCCAGTCTTTTCCCAGCAGGTGGTTGGTGACTCAGTTCTGGCTTTTAGTTTCTCAGAAGGCGTGGATTGTGAGGCTGCAGATGGCCTCCTGCTGAGCTGGAGTCTTGGCTCTCAGGGATACCCTTTTGTAGTTTATTGATGAAATATGAATGGTAATAGCATAGGCAGTCAAGAAAATATTCACTATACTAGGTTGTGCTGCTGGCAAAGCATAGGTGGTTAGAAATACCACTCTTTTATATTACTGTGGATAGAAAATACCTTGTTTATCATTCTAGTAGATAAATGGATGAAGGCTTGTTAAAATTCTTTTAAGAATAACAAAGATTAACCCTTTAATTTTAAGTTTGAAAAGCAAAATTATATATCAGTTTAGTACTTTAAATTACCCATGGCTCATTTTAGACCTTGTAGATTTATTGGGCCTGATTTTTAGCTTGATAAAAGACAGCTATAATATTTTTTACTGATGTAATTGGCTGTTGGGAGAAATCCCCACCAGTATAGTACCTGGCCTTGATACATATTTAATAAATGTTTTTGAGAATAGAATATCCTTCCAAGAGGTTTTATGTCTCTTAAAGTAAGAAAGAAGTTAAGCTGTCCTTTGGAGGGTATTATGTTAATTTACCTTAGTTTAGGAAAATATATTCTTTTGAAAACCATAGAATCACATACATACCCATGCGGGAACTGGTGTCCTGAGGTTCATTGTTGATGAAGAGATGAAACACTATCTTTTAAAGCTAAATTATCTTGTAGATAAAAGGAGATGTTACAGATAACATTATAAAAGGACATTGGATATTCATTAATGTCAAGGCAGTTACCTGGAAATTTAGTATATATTAGAAGTAAAAGTAACTTGTAGTTTACATATATTTAAGTGTGACCATTTTTTTTATGTTGACAGTATATACCTTTTTCAATTTTTATGTGTCTGAATGTACTGTCTGCATGTAGGTTTGTGCACCCGTGTTGTGCAGTGCTGCGGAGGTCAGAAGAGGGTGTCAGATTCCCCTAGAACTGGAGTTAAAGATGGTTCTCAGCCACCATGTGGGTGCTGGGGATCGAACCCAGGTCCTCTGCAAAAGTAGTTAGCACTCTTAAGCTCTAGGCCATCTCTTGAGCCCCCAACAGTATATACTTAGTAAAACTTTGAACTACTACCTGTGTAAATTTATATCTGCCATTCATAAATCAATTAATTTATTAGCCATTTAAATATACTGGCAGACCTGAGTTATGGAAAAATCAATTTTGGTTTTAGAGTTAGCCTTTACAAAATTTATGTAAATAAAAAAATCACACAAATTTTTAAACCAAAACCTGAAAATGACAAATAGTTGTTAAAGAACATTAATTATTTTTAATTAATTTTTTGTTATGCCAATCTGGCTTGAAAATCTTCAAACAAAGTTGTCTTTCTGAAATACAATGGTATTATATTTAGACAGACTTGAATTAAGATGACTTGTTATTTCTGTTTGGTGGTAGGTTACGAACAATATGGTCTGGGAGCCTATGAATTTTAAAGGTGAAAACAAATCTAAAATGCTCCAAAATTATTCAGGATCTTCTTTTATTAATTAATTTTAGAATAGTTTAGGATCCTTAATTGATTGATAGACTTGAAATGCCTAGGACTTATTAATTGATTAGTTGTACACAATTCATTTAAAGATGTTTTCAGGTACCCATGTATCAGATTTAGAGAAGCATGCTTAAGATGGAATTTAACTTAACAGATTTTGAATGGCCATGTCAAATATTATCTCAAGATAAAAATTGATGTGCAAGGAACAGTACAATTACTTCAATTCTAGACAAGTATCATGAGAAAGAACACAATAAAGTTCAGAGTTGAACATTGTAACTCAAGGCTTTTATACAGAACTTTGCATGGGCTGGGACGCATACACACAATTGGGGGCTGGGACAGACAATTGGGACAAGGGAAACTCAGGCTATATTCCAGATCGATGTTCTTTCCTAAGAGATCAAATATAGCCCAGGCTTCACAGGTCTGTGAGGATAACAACAGGTGTCGAGGCTTGAGCTGCTTGCTAACTGCCTTTAAGTGCTTCTGCCAAAAGAATGCCTACAAGAGAGGTGCCAGTGAATCAAGGCAGACCTGCCTTGACCCTAGGGGGGCTCGATTCCTGCCACCATAATTCCCAGCTCAGACTCCAGACAGGTGCATGGAGACAGAGAGGTGGTGGTGAGGCAAGGCTGACCAGCTTTTACCCTGGGGGGGAGGGACTTGTCACCAGCCCCCGGAAATCCCAGCTTGTACTCCAGACAGGCACTCAGAGTTAATGAGGTCCCTGATTTGACCCTAGGGGGCTCGCTACCCACCCATTGGCAGTCCCATCTCAGACTCCAGACAGGCGCTCGGGGTCAATGAGGTCCCAGTGAGGCATGGTGGACCTTCCTTGACCCTTGAGGGGTTCGCCATGTGCTCCCAGAAGTCCCACCTCGGATTCCAGACAGGCACATGGAGACAGAGAGGTGCTGGTGAGGCAAAGTGGACCTGCCTTGGCACTTGGGCGGCACGCCACCCACCACCGGAATTCCCAGCTTGCACTCCAGACAGGCGCCTGGAGTCAAGGAGGTGCCAGTGAGGCTAGTCACTTGCCCCTGGAAATCTCAGCTTGGACTCCAGACAGGTACATGGAGTCAGTGAGGTGCTGATGAGGCAAGGTGGAACTTCCTTTACCCTAGGAGGGCTGGTCACTTGCTGCCAGAAGTCACAGTCCAGATTCCAGAGAGGTGCACACAGACAGGTGCCGGTGAGGCAAGGTGGACTGTCCTTGATAATTGGGGGGCTCGACACCCACCGCTGAAAGTCTCAGCTCAGACTTCAGACAGCCACACAGAGTCAGGTAGGTGCCAGTGAGGCAAGGCCAACCTGCCTTGATCCTACGGGCCTCCCCACCTGGCCCTGGAAATCCCAGCTCAGACTCAAGACAGGTGCATGGAGTCATTGAGTTGCCAAGGAGACCCTTGGAGGGATCGCCACCCACCCCCAGAAGTCCCAACTCAGACTTCAGACAGGCACACGGAGTCAGGGAGGTACAGGTGTGGCAACTCGGACCTGCATTGACACTTGGGGGGACTCACCACCCACACCTGGAAGTCCCAGCTTGGACTCCAGACAGGTGCACACAGACAGAGAGGTGCCAGTGAGGCAAAGCAGACCTCCTTTCACCCTACAGGAGGTTGGCACCTGCCCCTGGAAGTCCCAGCTTGGACTCCAGACAAGCACACGCAGAGAGAGAGGTACTGGTGAGGCAAGGTGGACCTGCCTTGACCCGCGGGGTCTTGCCACCCATACCCAGAAGTCCCAGCTCCGACTCCAGACAGGCTCAGGGAGTCAGTGAGGTGCCGGTGAGGCAGGGGAACTTGCCTTGACCTTTGGGGGGCTTGGCAACCGCCCCTGGAAGACCCAGCTCAGACTCCATACCAGCACATGGAATCAGGGAGGTGTGGGTGATGCAAGGCAAACATGCCTTGACCCATGTGGGGCTCGCCATGGGCCCCCAGAAGTCCCTACTGGGAATCCACACAAGTGCATGGAGTCAGAGAGGTGCTAGTGAGGCAAAGCGGACCTGCCTTGACCCTAGTGGGGCTTGCCACCCGTCCCCCGAAGTCCCACCTCAGACACAAGACAGGTGCATGGAGTCATTGAGGTGCCTTTGAGTCAAGGAGCACCTGCCCTGACGCTTTGAGGGGGGTTGTTACCCGCCCTTGGAAGTCCCAGCTTGTACTCCAGACAGGTGCACGGAGTCAGAGAGGTGCTGGTGATGCAAGGTGGACCTGATTTGACCCTAGGGGGGCTCATCACCCACCCATTGGTAGTCCCAGCTCAGACTCAAGAAAGGCACATGGAGACAGGGAGGTGCTTGTGAGGCAAAGTGGACCTGCCTTGACACTTGGGTGGCATGCCACCCACCACTGGAATTCCCAGCTTTCACTCCAGACAGGTGCACGGAGTCAGTGAGGTCCCAGTGAGGCAAGGTGGAACTGGCTTGACCCTAGGGAGCTCACAACCTGCCCCATGAATTCCCAGCTCGGACTCCAGAGAGGCACATGCAGACAGAGAGGTGCTGGTGAGGGAGAACAATCTTGACCCTAGGGGTGCTAGCCACCCACCCTCGGAAATCCCAGTTCGGACTCCAGACTGGCGCATGGAATCACGTTGGTGCCAGTGTGGCAAGGTGGACCCGCCTTGACCCTTGTGGGGCTCGCCACTGGCCCCTGGAAGTCCCTTCTGGGAATCCAGACAAACGCATGGAGTCAGAGAGGTTCTGGTGAGGCAAAGCGGACCTGCCTTGATCCTAGGGGAGCTCTCCACCTGCCCCCAGTAGTCCCAGCTCGGAATCAAGACAGGCATGTGGAGTCAGTGAAGTGCCGGTGATGCAAGGCTGACCTCCCTTGACACTTGCAGAAGTCCCAGCCCAGACTCCAGACAGGTGAACAGTGTCAGGGAGGTGCTGGTGATGCAAGGCGGACCTGCCTTGATCTTAGGAGGGCTCGCCATCCAACCCGGGAAGTCCCAGCTCAGACTCCAGACAGCTGCATGGAGTCATAAAGGTGCTGATTAGGCAAGGCGAACCTGTCTTGACATTTGGGGGTCTTGCCACCTGCCCCCAGAAACCCCTACTGGGACTCCAGACAAGCTTATGGAGTCAGAGTGGTGCAGGTAAGGCAAGGCAGACCTGCCTTGACCCTTGGGGGTCTCAACACCCACTTTTGGAGGTCCCTACTGGGACTCCAGACAAGCTTATGGAGTCAGAGTGGTGCAGGTAAGGCAAGGCAGACCTGCCTTGACCCTTGGGGGTCTCAACACCCACTTTTGGAGGTCCCTACTGGGACTCCAGACAAGTGCACAGAGTCAGAGAGGCAGACCACACTTGACCCTAGTGGGGCTAGTCACCAGCCCTCAGAAGTCCCAGCTTGGACTCTAGAGAGGCACAGGGAATCAGAGAGGTGCTGGTGAGACAAGGCATACCTGTCTTGACCCTAGGTGGGCTTGCCACCTGCCCCGCTCCCCATGTCCAGCTAGGATTCAAAACAGGCCCATGGAGTCAGTGAGGCAAAGGGGACCTCCCTTGAACCCTATGGGGCCTTGCCACCTGCTCCTGGAATTCCCATCTCAGACTCCAGACAGGCACACAGAGTCAGTGAGGTGCTGGTGAAGCAAAGTGGACTTGCCATTCCCCCTAGAGGGTCTCGCTACCTGCCCCAGGAAATAGAGTTTGGATTCCAGACAGGTACACAGATTCCAAGAGATGCCGGTGAGGCAAGGCAGACCTGCCTTGACCCTTGGGGGCTCACCACCCGCCCCTGGAAGTCCCAGCTCAGACTCAAGGCAGACGAACAGAGTCAGTGATGTGCCAGTGAGGCAAGGTGAATCTGCCTTGACCCTTGGTTCACTCCGCAACCCCAGAAGTCCCTACTGGACAATTGCATGGAGTCAGAGAGGTGCCACTGAGGGAAGGCCAACCTGCCTCGACCCTAGGGGGGCTCGCCACCCGCTCCCAGAAGTATCATCTCAGACTCCAGACAGAATGAGGAAGGTGCCGGTGAGGCAAGGTGGAACTGGCTTGACCCTTGGGGGTCTCGCTGCCAGCACCCAGAATTCCCTACTGGGACTCCAGACAAGGACATGGATTCTGAGACAAGGCAGACCTGCTGTAACACTTGGGGGGCTCACCACACGCCCCCATAAGTCCCAGCTCAGAGTCCAGACAGGCGCATGGAGTCAGGGAGGTGTCGTTGTGGCAAGGCCTTGACATATGGTAGGCTGGCCACCTGCCCCTAAAGTCCTAGCATGGCCTCCAGACAGGCACAGACAGACAGAGAGGTGCCAGTGAGGCAAGGTGGACCTGCCTTGACCCTTGGGGGGCTCACCACTCACCCCTGGAAGTCTCTATTGGGAATCCAGACCAGCGCATGGAATCAGAGAGGTGCCAGTGAGGCAAGGAGGACCTGCCTTGACCCTAGGATGTTCCTCACATGCCCCCGGAGCTCTCCAGATTGGACTACAGACAGGCACAGGTAGTCAATGAGGTGCCAGTGTGGCTAGGCAGAATTGCCTTGATCTTTGAGGACCTTGCCACCCACCCTGGAAGTCCGAGCTTGGACTTAAGACAGATGCACAGAGTCAGTGAGGTGCTGTGAGGCAAGGTGGACCTGCCTTGACCCTTGGGGGGCTCTCCACCCAAACCCAGAAGTCCCAGCTAGGACTCCAGACAGGCGCACAGAGTCAGGGAGGTGCCGGTATGGCAAGGGGTACCTGCTTTGACCCTTTGGAGCTCACCACTTGCCCCCTGAAGTCCCAGCTCAGACTCCAGACAGGAGCGTGGAGTCAGGGAGGTTCATGTGAGGCAAGGCAGATGTGTGTGAACCCTTGGGGGACTCGTCACCTGCACCTGGAACTCCCAGCCTGAAATCCAGACAGGCACATGGAGTCAGTGAGGTGCCAATGAGGCAAGGTCGACCTTCCTTGACTCTAGGGGTATTCACCACCTGCCTTGGGAAGTCCCAGCTTGGACTCAAGACAGGTGCACGGAGATAGAGAGGTGCTGGTGAGGTAAGGGGGACCTGCCTTGACCCTAGGGATGTTCACCACCTGCCCCTGAAAGTCCCAGCTCGGACTCTAGACAGGTGCATGGAGTTAGGGAGCATCTGGTGAGTCAAGGCAGATGTGACTTGACCCTAGGGGGGCTCTCCACCCACCCCTGGAAATCCCAGCTCGGACTCCAGACAGGTGCCTGGAGTCAGGGAGGGGCTGGTGGGGCAAGGCAGACTTGCCTTGACCCTATGGGGGTTCACCACCCGCCCCCAGAATTCTCAGTTCGGACTCCAGACAGGCACCTGGAGTCAGGGATGTGCTGGTGAGACAAGGCAGATGTGCCTTAACCCTTGGGGGGCTCGCCACCCGTCCCCAGAAGTCCCAGCTTGGATTCCAGACAGGCACATGGAGTTAGTGAGGTGCCAGTGAGGCAAGACAGACCTGCCTTGACTCTTGGGGGCTCACCATCCATCCCTGGATGTCCCAGCTCATACTCAATACAGGCGCACAGAGATAGAGAGGTTCTGGTGAGGCAAGGCGGACTTGCCTTAACACTTGGGCTGCTGGCAACCGGTCCCCGAATTCCCAGCTTGGACTGCCGACAGGTGCACAGAGTCGCCACCATGCCCAGCATTATATGCATTTATAAATATTAAGTAAAAGATTGAATAAATAATATCAAATGTACTGTGGGAGATATCATTGTACCTGACTTCAAATTTTAGAGTATTAACAAAAACATCATGGTACTGGCATAAAAATAGACAGGTAGATCAATAGAATAGAATTGAAGAGACAGATATATATTTACACAACTACTGATCTTTGTTTTTTTTTTTCTGACAAGTTGAGAAAAATGTACATTAAAGTAAAACCAGAATCTACCACAAATGGTACTGGGAAATCTTGATATCAACATGTAGAAGAGTGAAACTAGATCCCTAGCTCTCACTCTGCATGTAACTCAATTTCAAGTGATCAGAAGCCTCAACATATGACCTGATACCCTGAGTCTGAGGCAAAAATAGGGAAGTTTCATATGTTTCATTATATATGCATATATAAGGACTTTTTGAATAGGACTCTAACAGTGCACACAATGAGAATTGATCAATGGGATCTCACAGTTGAGGGAAAAATTATGTAGTCCTATACTGAATCATTTGTGTACACCCATAATGGTAGAGCTGAGTCATATAGTGGTTCTATTTATCCCTTTTGAAGAACCTCCAGATACACAGGCCCTGATAGTTTCATGGCTTGATGTACAACTTTTCAATTTCATGAAGATTCAAATTTGATGCACATTAAGTAGAATCCATATTTCAAAATTTGAATTTAGATTGTTCCAAGATAGTAATATATGTTATTTCCTTTGATTATGTGAAGCTGCAACATCCATAGCTCCCAGCTAGTCACACGGTTAAGAGAGTAAGATCTATAGCAACCAGTTTTGCTAAGATATGATGTTTTTTTCTAAGTATATATTAAATACACTATGAACCTGGGGTATTGTGAACTTACATGAGTTTAAAGCAGACATAACTCAACCAGGAAACTAAGAACATCTGCGATTTCCTTGAAACTAATTGTATCTGTAATGTCAGTAATGATGTCTTTCATTCACAAATAACTTGACCCTTTTCTTTGTCCCCATAATGACTCCCCTTAAAACTGTGTCAAGCTGGGCTTGGTGATGCACGCCTTTAATCCTAGCACTCGGGAGGCAGAAGCAGGCAGATCTTTGTGAGTTCAAGGCCAGCCTGGTCTACAAAGTGAGTTCCAGGACAGCTGGGGCAGGGAGACTCTGTCTTGAAAACACCAAAAAA
>VZQC01006430.1:1671010-1779822 GCA_009823505.1 Rhizomys pruinosus
TATATATATTAATATATTAGAGCAATATTGAGGAGATAAGAGTTAATTCCAGACTTCTACTCTGGACAAAGGTTAAGCACTCACTTTTCCCCAGGCTGAAGTCCACCAGATACTTCTGAGGCTTGGGAAACAGGTTTGGTCTGAACCCATAAAGAAAAATTCCCCTAGACCAGGTTCCTTTAAAATATCCTCCCACTTGAGCTACGGGACCACTTCTCCCAGCCTGCTGCATCAGAAGGGTTGCCGTCCAAGCTCGAGCTTGAATTAGGACTCTGTATTTACATCGGTGCCATGTGTCCTGGTGGTCTTTTGGGGGTCCCAGTGATCTGGGCATGACAATACAAATTGGAGGGAACAACAACCAAAAAGGACTGGGTCAAAGAGCTGACCTAAAAAGTAAACTTCTGCCCCAAACAGTAAACCTATGCAAAGAAAAACTTTAAAAAGACTGAGCAAAATATTTAAAACATGTATGGCAGAATGCATGAACTCGGGTGGGGTGGGGGGCATAATGGAGGAATGACTGTAAACTGGATTGAGAAGCCAGGTGTGGTGGCTCACGCCTTTAATCCTAGCATTTGGGAGGCAGAGGCAGGCGGATCTCTGTGAGTTCAAGGCCAGCCTGGTCTACATAGTGAGTTCCAGGGCAGCTGAAGCTATAGGGACCCTGTCTCAAATAAATGGATTGAGAAATGTTGTATGAAATGCACAAAACTTCAATAAAATATTTTAAAAAGAAAATAAGGTAAGTTAACATATCTATTACTTTAAGCGTTTACCATACTTTTTGCCTAGAGCTTACTGTGAAGACCAGGCTGGCCTTGAACTCTCAGAGATCTGCCTGCCTCTGCCTCCTGAGTGCTGGGAGTAAAGGTGTGTGCCAGCACACCCAGCCGCACTTACCATATTTTAAATGATACTATTTAACATGTATTGCCTTAGTAGTTTCAATACACAATGCATTATTAACATTCAATGCAGTCAGTGCAGAGTATATTTTGTATTCTGAATTTATTTAACCTATCTAACTATAATTTTACCCACTTTTTCCACAACTTCCCTGTGTTCTCAAACCTGTGGTTTCCAGAAACTACTATTGTAATTTTTGCATCTATGAGTTAAACATTTTAAAATTCCATATTTTAGTGTATTCATTACAGTATTTTTCTTGTTATTATATTTTTCTTATTATTATACTGAGAGATATATCCATATTACTAAAAGTGACATCATTCTATTAATTACACTAATGTGTTTGTATGTAAATGTATTTGTGTCTGTGCAGAGGCTAGAAGGCAATCTGGGGAGTAATTCCTTAGGCACCATTCACACTTTTTTGAGACAGGGTCTCTCATTAGCCTGGAATCCAACAAGTAGCATAGACTGGCTGAGCAGTAAGCCTCAGGGATTCAACTTCCTTCACCTTCCCAATGCTGGGCTTATATATGTGTGTCCCCATGCTCAGTGGGTTCTCTAGATAATACTCCGGTACTTTATTTTATTTTATTGATTTTCTTTTTAATATGATTTTTTGCAGTTTTCATATAATGCAATTTGATGGTATTTAGATTAAATCCCCTATTTGCATCTCTCCTCATTGTTCCCAGTACAATTTAATGATCTCTATTATATATACATTATAAGGGCTATAGGGTCTAATTTGTCTCCCCAGTGTGTGCCCATCCATTACCAAGAGTCCTATGCTTGAAAGAGACTATCTCTTCTCATCCCAGAAACAATCATTTGCCAAAATTTCCTTAGGTCAGATTGGGGTTTCTTAACCACTTCCCCACATTTATTATTGGATTTTATCTGGTTTGCATTTGCATTGAACTTGTGCATGATGTCAGCATTCCTGTGAGTTTATATGAGTAACCGTCAGGGAAACTCTTTCCTTCCAGTCACCTTCTACTTCTGGCTCTTACAATCTTTTTTCTCCCCTCTTCTGCAATGATCTGTGAGTCTTGAGAGGCAGAAATTTGATATAGTTGTTCTATTCAGGGATAAGTACTCTGCAGCCTCTTATTCTCTGCACATTGTCCAGTTGTGGGTTTCTGTGTTAATCACCATCTGCTCTCATGAGAATTGTGAGATCCAATAAACTGTGGGTATAACAATAAGTTGGATGCATTCTAATATGATAACAATATAGTAGAAAACTAGTGTCCTGGAAACTGTATATCTTCTGGTTCCTGAGCCTAAGAATGACAGATATAGACTTCACCCTGTGAAACTGACTTTAAATCCACTTAGAGAGTGGTGGGTTACACCCATAATATTTGTGCCACTATTGCACCAGTGGCCATATATTTCCAGGCCAGCTGTAGTTTACAGGATTCACAGCTGGGTACGGTTGATTATTTTTTCCTTCATATAGCCCAAATAGCACCTTGCACTATGAACACTAGTCAGTAGTGATGAGGCTCTGAAGTCAGAATCTGCTTGATTTCTCCTTGTCGTTCAACAGCTCATGTATGTATCATTTTCAGGAATAAGGTACCATCAAGTTCTGGTGGGTAACCAAAAGCAAGGGAAATGATTACTATTATTTGAGGGATCTTGGGACCCCTGTTCAACCGTTTGTAGAAAGGGAGTCCATTCATGTAAATGAGCTTTTGTCATTAGCCTATGATATCTAGAAGGAACAATGTTCCCTGTTACAGGGTCAACTCCTATTAATCTCCTTTTGTAATGTATATGTATATACTTTAATAAGCTTCTATAGTGATGGGTTTCCATATGTTTTTTATTCCTAAAAGCCTTTAGTTTTGCTTATCTCTTCCCATACTTTCTCCTTAGCACTGGGCTCCCATTCCCCCATCCCATTTAACTTTTCCTACTCTAATGTTCCCCTTTCTGTCTTTTCTCATATCACTGCACTCTATTCATCCCAAGAAGCCATACCCCATGGCCATTATTAATTTCTTGACCTCTCTGGATTTTCAAATCGAAACATGCATTTCTAAGATTTCAAAGCTAGCATTGGACTATGAGAGAGAACATGAGACATTTGTCTTTCTGGGTCTGGGTTGCCCTCCTCAGAAAGATTGTTTCAAGTTTCATTCATATATGTGCAAATTTCATAATTATAAGCTTTTTTGTCTTTTGGGACAGGGTTTCCCTGTAGCCACAGCTGTCCTGGAACTCACCATATATACCAAGCTAGCCTTGAAACTCGGAGAGATCCACCTGCCTCTGCCTCCAAACTGCTGGGATTACAGGCGTGCCACACCATGCCTGGTGTTTTTTTGGAGCTGAACAATATCCCATTGTGTATATGTACAACATTTTCATTATCCATTCATCAGTTGATGAAAATCTAGGTCGTTTCCAATTTCTTGTTATTATGGAAATTGCAGCAAAAACATGGATGAACAGTTATTTATGTAGTAAGGTATAAACTCTTGAAGGTATATGCCTAAGAATAGTATGCCTGGGTTATATGGTAAATAAATCTTGAGCTTCTTGAGGAACCTCTCCACAGACTTGCTTAGTGGCCCTACCAGTTTGCACTGTCCGCAGCAGAGAATAAGAGTTTCCCTTTCTCCACATCCTCATCAGCATTTGTTGTTTTGGAATCTTAGCCATTCAAACTCAGGTTCTCCTGCATGGAAGGGCCAGCACTTTAATAATTGAACTATTTCTCCAGCCCACAATTCCTTATTTTTAAAGGATGGATCACATTTCACTCTGAATATATACCACACTTCATGCATTTATATGAAAATGATATTTCTGCTGATTCCATATCTTGGTTATTGTGAATAAAGCTACAGTGAAAATAAGAATATATTTAATTTCTTAGTATGTATACTTAGAAGTAGAGTTTTTCAGTTTAGGAGGAAATATCTTGTTTTACATAATGGATTAGAGACACATTGAACCAATCATTTAAATGATTTAGATGTTCACTAACACCTGCTATAATTCATTTATTTGGTATATATGAATAAAATTCATGCTAATGTTTTTCATAATTCTGGGAATATAGAAAGCCAGGAATTTGTTTATGGCTAGCAATGACCAGAGAACACCCAGTATCTAACCTATATTGATGCTGTGGTTTGGTGTAGGCAAGAAGTGAAGATTATTACATTAACCACCATAACACTCAACGTGCCAAACAGGCACAAAAAAAATCTGTTAGCATAAATTTTATTTCTCAACATATTTAAGGATATTAGTTTCAATCATTTAATAGCAACTGACATCTGTTATTTAGCCTTTTATTTCATTCTGTTTTCAAATGTTATACCTAAGTGAATTTTTTCATCATTTATCAAATCCAAATCGTCATGTTTTGCAGTTTCAGTTCACTGCTATATACAAAATAGATGTTTATCCATCAGAGAAGGGGAAAGCAGTAAGCGGAAGATCTATATCCAAAATGGGAGTTAAATAATAAAGGAAGAATAGAATGAAGAAGAATAAAAATTTGATGACTTCTAAATTACCTTGTTTTCTAAAGTCAGGGGTTAATATTGGGACAATAATGAATCCGCTACTATATTAGAGTTCTTTGGTATAATTACCATGTTCAATTCCATGGATTAATGGAATCCAAGAAGAGGAGTAGTAACAGATATAACAAAGAGAGGGTGGATAGAGTACTGTTCTATTCTAAACATCCTGCTTGTCAGAAGATATGGTAATTAATCTGTGTGCTAAGGGATGAGGGCCAGAATAAATTTTGTAGAAATTACAGGCTGGTAACTTCAAAAAATTAGAGAAAATAGAGTAAAATTACCTTAAAGCATAGGACTGCAAGAATGACTTTTAATTTTAAGAAAGTGGAGTCACATTCAATGTTTAAAAAAAAAAAAAAAGGAAAAGCAATACATATATATAAGGGAGGACAAGTTAGTCTGATTTTCACAGATTGGACTATGATAAGAAAACACACCATAAAGTACACCAGCAACAAATGTACCCACATGAATAGAAATGTGGAAATGTAGGATGTATCTCTTCTCTTCTTATTCATACCACCAGATAGTTTTTAATTCCTTATTTGTGACCTTGTATCTTCTTGCAGAAAAAGTAAAAACACAGATGGAAATATATTTTGGATGACTTAAAAATCAACCAATAAGTTAATATGAAAAGTATTATTTTAAAATAGGATATACTTAACTGAAAAGAACAAATTCTGGGTTGGAGATATGGCTCAGTGACGAAAACCATTGGCTGCTTTTGCAGAAGACTCAAGTTTGTTTCCCTACACCCATGTGGTAGTTAAAAACCATCAGTAACTCCAGTTCTGGGGGATCTGACACCCTTGACACCCTACTCTGGCCTCCGTAGGCATTGTACTACATGGCTGTATGTACATATATAGAGGCAAAACACTCAAATAACAAGAATAAATAAGCCACAAAAAAAAAGAAAAAGGAAAAGGAACAACCTCAGTGTGTTGGCACAAGCCTGTATGTAGTCCGACAGTGGGGAAGGTGAGGGAGCAGGACCATTGTGGCTTTGATGTCAGACTGAGCTTCAGAGTAAAACCGTGTACAAAAAATAAAAATAAACAGGGTCAGATTGGTGCATTCTTGTGATCCCAGCACGAGGGAGGTGGAGGCAGATGTTCAGAAATGTAAAGCCAAGTTTGGGCTAAACTAGGCCTTGTATCAATCAGTCTGTCAATCAGTCAGACAAAGTTTAAGTTTCCCTTCACTCACATGATAACTAAGAGTAAGGACTTCAGAGAAAGATAACAATCTTTACCAAAAAAAGGGAAATAAAATTTTATACGTATATACTTAGTGTAAATTTTGATCTTATAAATAACTGATGCCCGAAAAGTCATATTCCCCACCCTGCTTTCATAATGATTTTTATGTAGAGAACACTAAAATTTTTTGAAACACTACATAACCCCTGGCTGTCCTCAGAACTCACTATGTAGAGTAGGCTGGTATCAAACTCACAGAAAGCCACCTGCTTCTGCCTCTGTATCCCCAGTATTGGGATTAAAGGTGTGTACCCCCACAGCTGGAAGAATATTTAATTTTTAAAATATTTTCATTTTATGTATATCCCTACTCCACTGGACTTTCAGTTGACTAAATAATAAAACAAGTGATTCGTTTCTTGTGGTAAATATACACAATAAAATTTTATTCAGTGGAAAAGGAAATTATGACTTTTCTAGGAAATGGAGAAAAATTGTACTATTTGATATAACTTGGGCCCAGAATGACAAATGACACCTGTTCTCTTTCATATATGGATCCTAGCTTTAATCTTTTAGCTTTGTTTGTTTGCCATGGACTACCTTTGGAAGCCAGTAATTTAGGAAGGGGAAGCAGGCAGGATGGGGACAAGGTACATTAATAGAGGAACAAGTAAATGGAAATTAAGTAGGGATAAGCACTCTGCAGCTTATTTTACTCTAAGCATTGGCTAATTGTGAGTTTCATAATTATGATTAACATCATCAGGAATGGGACTCTTGGTGAGCCCAGTGGATGGACTCACTGTGAAGGACATTCAGGGACATAAATAAGACTCTATAGGCTATATTATATATAGAAAAGAATGCATTAAATTGGGTGGGGGCAGTAGTGGGAGATGCAATTAGGGCAGGGGATCTAAATAAGATCAAACTATATTGTATGGAATTTGCAAAAATTTAATAAAAATAAAAATAAGAAAGAAAGGAAAATAAATAGGGAAAATATTGTCAATGAACTATTTAAGCAAAGAGCAACACAGAGGAATTAGGGAGATAAGGGTAGGGGTGTTACCTGAACAAAGGGATTATAAAGACATGGCAAAGTGCAGCTTTGTAACACAAATACAAAATTCAAAAGAAGGGTTGAAGAGAGTTAACTATGTATGACTGGATGGTGTTGCTTCTAGAAACAATGGAATAGTGTACAAAATATCCAGTTCCAGTTATGAGGTACCTCCATGATACAAGTGCTTGTCAGTCTTCTTGGCTTCAAGACTCCACACACTTTGACTGTGAAATAAAGGGAAACAGGGTGGAGCTGTGCTGGGAACTTGGTCCCTGAGAAAGGACATTATCTATCGTGCCCAGCTGTGAACCCTGTGAAACAGAAGGCCGCTCTACAGGGCAAGACGTGCCCATCCTGTGCCATAGCAGCTTAATTATTGTGGGGGTAAACAACTGCCCTCTGATTGAACCTGAAGATGGCTGTTATAGAGGGAGCATGCCTGGAATTGTAAGTCCCTGAAGAAGCCGGGTTTGGGAAGGTTGTATGCCCATTTGTGGAACTTATTACTGATGTTTAACTAAACTGATATAACTTCGAACTGCTTTCATAAAATCCATGTGTATACCCATAGACAAAAGATGGTCCCAGCCTTAATCAGAAAATTCTCTGCTTTAAATAAATGGCAGAGAATGCAGAAACTAATGACTGCCCAAGATGGAGAGAAGAAAATGGTTATGGCCTCAGTTTTAAACAAGATATTTGTGCCACCCCCTCTAAGGCTCAGTTAAAACTGCAGTAGAGGGGATGGAAAAGTATTTAAGAGCCAGAAGACAGGGTGAAGGGCTGCACAAACTTTCTCTTGACCATTTACTCAGAGCAACTTTAGTTACCAGTACTGAGCCTAGATATGGACATCCCTATCAACAGCCAGTCATGGAAGAGCTCACAGGTCTCATTACCTTTAAACTATTGGGTATGGATAGACTCTAGGAAAGGGGAATAATTTTTTGTCTTTAGGTGAGCCCACCACACTACAACAGATAGCTCCAAACCCATGGTTGGACAGAAGGCCTTGGTTTAACTTAGTTGTCCACAGAACAAAATGAATAGACAATTATGTGACAGAGATTAGTAGAGAGGGGATGGTGGATAGGAGTAGGAAAGAGGTAAGAGAGAATGGGTAGTGAGAGTGGCCAGTATGGATTGTGTACATGTGAAAAAGTTGAAGAATAAATTTACTTAATAAAAAGAAAGAAAATATACTTTATTTCTAAATATCTTATTTATGATAATTTATGTACATTTTTTTTTTTGGTCTTTTTGAGACAGTGTCTCCCTGTAGCTCCAGCCGTTCTGGAACTCACTATGTAGACTAGGCTGACCTTGAACTCACAGAGATGTCTGCCTCCTGAGTGCTTGGATTAAAGGCATATGCCATCATGCTNTATATATATACTTACAAGTCTTTTCTGCAGTTTTTGTGCATTTCATATAAAACAACTGAATTGAATTTAAACCCTCTCCCCCCTCCATATCCCTAATACTTCCCCCAACCAGATTTTAGGTATTCTGTCATATATGTTAAGGTCTAGCCAGTCAAGCAAGCATTTGTATCCAGGAGTGCCAAGGTGCAAGTTCATCCACTAGAGTCTAGTCTAGCCAGCTTATCTAGAGTCACTCCCTTAAAGACGATCTATTCTCCCGCACCCTGCAGTAATCATTTGCTAATAGTTCCTTGTCTAGGGTTGGGGCCTGCTGCCCAGCAGTTATGTACGTTTTAATGCATCCATATATTTCATTTTTAATTTTATTTTTAACTAACACATAAAATAAAAATATGCATAATAGGGTATCATGTGATACTTTGTTCATGCATACATTGAATAATGCTTAAATAAGTTTTAAGATAACTATCTTCTTTTCCATTTAACAAATATTTAAGTGTATATGTAATCTGTGGCTAAAAATATCAAGCCAGAGTGATAGCTCACTGGGCAAATTAAACATGCTTTCTACAATGTTTAATCATCTGAATTCAATCCACAGAACACACACGTTAAAGAGAGAATTGATTCCCCCTAAGTTGTCATCTGACCACCATATGTGTCCTGTGGTGCATGTGTTCCACACGCAAGCAATAAATATGTAAACGAATAAAATTATGAAATCCTCCAGAGGCTTGAAAATAAGTACCGAGTAAAATAGGAAAACTTATGAATGAAACCAATTTTATATTCCATTGGGATGTACTAGCTCATTTAAGCAGCTATAACAAAATACTATCAATTGGGTAGCTTATTAACAACAAATTTAGTTCACATGTGGTATTTTTAACTTACATGAGTAATAGAGAGTGTGATTTCTTTCATCACATTTTTAACTATCAGTGACATTTTACATACCTATGAATTCATTGTGAATCTAATCAGAAATAAAGAAACTATACTTCAACAGTGAAAATTTAAATTAAAACCTTATTTTTAAATGTACTGTAGAATTAAAAGGAGAGAGGGACACCAAGATAACCCAAAGATAATAAGTGCAGGAAGTAGGCTGAGGAAACAGAGGGAAATGATTAGAGTTATTTGAAACATGGAGAAGTGGCCTCATGAAATTGGAACTCATACCTTTGGGGATGATTGACAACTAATGGGTTTTGTTAACTCAGCAGCTTAAAGAGAGGATATTTGTACAGCTATAATTAGGTCCTCTGAGGTAGTTTATCGCTGAAACCTATGGCACAAGATGGATTGTATGTTCCCTGGGGCTAAAATTCAGACTTTTCAGGAGATGGGCAATCGGTACTGGTATTAGTGAAGGTAAAAATGATTCTGAGTCTTGGAATAACCAAAAATATGTTGGAGACTTCAGACTGCTGAAGCTTCAAGGATGAGATGATTTAACAGAAATAGAAACTAGATATAAGCTGCAAGTCCTTTCCCTCTTCGGTTTTCAGGCTTGGTGTATTAACCCTTATTTGTAGAATCTTATAAAGTACAATATTAGGACTCACCAGAGAAACTAAACAAGTAGGATGGATGATTGGGTGGATGGATGCATGCACAGGTACACAGACACACAAATAGTTTAATAGGCAATGAATTTATTAATAGAGTTGACTAAAATGTTTATGGAGGTTGAGTCCAATGCTTAGATGTTGGAGAGCTGAGGATCTCAGAATGCTTTATCATGACTCAGTCACACTTCAAAGGGATTGGAACCAGGGAAACTGATAATGTAACTCTATCCGTGGATGAAGAGTGAAGAATTCAAAGCCATCACATTAGAATGTCCTAATCCTGGAAAAGAATAATATCCCAACATACATGAGCGGGATAAGGAGAGGGAGATGAAGAATAAAGGGGAAAGGAAGGAGTGAAGGATGAGAGGGAGAATGAGGGAGAGAAGAAAGAGAGAGAGAGAGAGAGAGAGAGAGAGAGAGAGAGAGAAAACACTCACCTTTCCTATGCCTCTTCCATTTGGATGATATCCAATCACATCATTAAGGGCAGATTTAGACAATTTGGGTATTTTCTAATCCAGATTTATACCAAAATTTCATTAGTAGGATAAAGTTGGTAACAATAATTTTCTCATCAAATATTTATTAATATTTCAAAAATTGATTTTATTTTTAAAGCATTTTAGTTCATTTATTATATGTGTGCATGTGTGTGTGTGTGTGTGTGTGTGTGTGTGCATGTATACATGCCACAGCACATAGATGATGGTCAAAGAACTGCTTGTGTGAGTCTGTTCTCTGCATCGACCATGTAACTCCCAGGGATTGAGGTCAGGTCTTCAGGCTTGACAGCAAGTGCCCTTTCTTGCTGAGTCAAACTTTCAAGGCCTTAACTCTAAATTTATTTTAGAATCACAAAAAACCCACTGATTCTAGCACTTGGGAGACAGAGGCAGGCGGATCTTTATGAGTTCAAGGCCAGCTTGGACTACAGAGTGAGTTTCAGGACAGCTGGGCTATAGGGATACCCTGTCTTGAAAAGACCCCCCCCAAAAAAATTGATCCTTATATTTACAGACAAGTATGCCAGTCACCATTCATCAAAGAAGCTTCTTTTGTGACAGATGGAAAATATTACAGTTCCATAACCGCTTACACACAAAGATTTTCTGTGAGATGCCAAACCCTAAATGACATATGGACAATGGAACCTCTATACCTAAGTTTCATGGAACACGGTGGAACAAGAGATCAAGCACATACTCATTCATCTCTCAACTGTGATCAGCAAAGCTTCCTTATGCAAAATAGTTTGATTAACATAGAAAGCCATATTTGGCCAAAGTGTAAAGAATAAGAAACTGCAGATTGTGGGTCCCTAGACAGGACTTCACCCACTGAGGGCTCAAGGGACCATTTTGGAAGAGAGGACCAAAAGATTATAAGAGCGAGTGGAGGTAGTATACATCCATAAGAAAACAGTCTTACAGGCTCCTGGATCTTGCTCATATGAACTTATAGCAATGGTAGCAACATACACAAAGTCCACACAAAATTAATCAGACAAAAATGAGCACAGATGTGGGGAAATGGGCAGTAGGCCACAACTTTGGTGAGAAACTATTGGCAGCTGGTAACTGATGTGTGAGGGTGAGTTGATCTTTAAGGAAGTGACACTAGACAGGTTGAATAGGCTCCAGTGTGTGAACTCACACGAATGGACATCTGGGTAAATAAATTTGACTTGATAGGCCTTATCATATATGACAAAATGCATGGATGCAGATAAGGAAGAGAGGGCTAAATATGATTTATATATATTATGAAATCCAAAAATTCAATTAAAATATGTGTTAAAATAAAATAGAATAAATTCACTGGAGAGATGCCTCAGCTCCCAACATTATGAGGGTTCCAATGACCTCATCAGCCCTCTGTAAACCCTGAACACAAATGGTGTACTTATATAGACACAGGCAAAACACATGTATCAAAAATAAACAATGGGCTGCAGAGTTGACGAAGGGGTTAAGAACACTGGCTACACTTGCATTGGACCCGGGTTTGGTTACCAACACCCACAGGGTAGCTAACAACAGTCTGTAACTAGTTCTAGAGGATCTAATGTCCTCTTCTGGTCTAAATTGTCATTGCATGCATGGGTGCATTTACATACATGCTGGCAAATCATACACATAAAATACAAATAAATAAATAAATAAAATAATTAAATAAATATAAAAAGATTGGACAGATGTTTCAAACCACTTAAGGATGATGCATAATCAGAGAAATGTGACCTCATTAAAAGGAAAAAAAATAAACTGCCAGTACAAGAAAAATAAAGTGCCAGCTCGAAGATCTATGAGGTGCCTAACAAATAATTTTCAAAACCTGTCTTGCAAGGCTTGGTGAGGTACAAGACAATTCAAAATCAAAATGACACAAGAAACAAAGTAAATTCAAGAACAAGATTAAATCCTAAAAAAGAACAGAACAAAAGTTCAAGTGTTGAAGAATACAATGACAAAACTAAATAAATTCTAATTAGTTTCAACAGCAAACAAAACTAAACAAATAAAAGAATTAGTAAATACACAAAAAGCAGATCAGATGGCAAAGCCTGATGACCTACGTTCAATCCCTAGGACCCATGGTGGAAGGAGAGAATGGACTCCCTAAAATAGTCCCCAGACCCTCCTGCATGCACCATGGTAGGTGTGTATCTACATAAATACATGTACATATATGAATGAATAAATAAATGTAATCATTTTTGAAGAATTAATAAATAAAGACATGGCTCAGTGTTTTAGAGCACTGGCTGCTCTTGCAGCTGACTCCAGTTCAGTTCTGAGCACACACATGGCAGCTAACAACATCCATAGCTTCAGTTCCAGGGGATATGATGCCCTCTTTTGACCCCTGTGGGCATTGCATAACACAGGTATACTTGCATACAAGCAGGCAATACAGTCACACATATAAAATAAAAATTATAAATATTTTAATTAGTAAATTAGAAGATAAATTAATATAATTATCCATTCAAAGGAATTCAACAAAAATAGAAACAATTGAAGAAAGCCTATGATGTTTATGGAACAACATAAAACATAACAAATAATGTTAGGAGTTACAGAGGAGCAGAGAAAGAGAAAGGAAAACTTACATAATGCCTCTTGTGGTGCTGTATGTCTTTAACCCCAACACTCATGAGGCAGATAGGTCTTGTGAGGCCAGCCTGATCTACTCTACAGTGAATGTGGGGCCAGCTGGGGCAAGAGAGAAACCATGTGCAGTGGATGAACTTGCACTAAAGGACATCTGGTTATAAAAGCTTGACTATATAGGCCTTAACATACATAACAGAAGGCATCAAATCCAGTGGAGGGGGATATGGAGGGAGTGTGGATGGGGAGCAAGTCTAAATATGATCAGGATTTATTATATGAAATGCACAAAAGCTCAATAAAATATGCATTAAAAATAGCTCATGTGATGAATTGATGATAGAAATTTAAAGAAATGTGACAAGGGCAATGAGCACGCAGATGCATACAACTAGAAAATCCAAATGGATGAATAACATATTTTTAACAATAAATATTATAATCAATGTTTGTTTCTTCTGAGTCAGGGACTCCCTGTATTTCTAGCTGGCCTGCAACTCACCAAGTAGAACAAACTGGCTTCAAACTCACAGAGATCCACCTGCCTCTTCCTCCCACAGTGAAGTGATTACAGGGATGTAGTATCAATCCAGGCTTTATAAACACATTTTAATTTGAAGATATTGCCGGGCATGGTGGCGCACGCCTTTAATCCTAGCACTTGAGAGGCAGAGGCAGGCGGATCTCTGTGAGTTCAAGGCCAGCCTGGTCTACAAAGTGAGTTCCAGGACAGCTGGAGCTACAGGGAGACCCTGTCTCAAAAAGACAAAAATAAATAAATAAATAAATAAATAAATAAATAAAGTTCTTGATAACTTAAATTTTAAAAAATAAAATAAAATAAAATAAAATAAAAATAATTTGAAGATATTTATTTTAGTATTGTGGTGGTTAGGCAGGTGCAACCATGCCAAAGGATGCATGTAGGAGACAGAGGACAGCCTTTGCTAGTCATTTCTAGCCTTCTACTGTGGAATCAAGAGATAGAAATCATGTTGTCAGGTTCATACCCCAAACACTTTTACCCAGTGAGGCATCTCAATTGTCCATAACCAAATTTGAAAGTGAATGATAAAAAAGTGAGCAGCAATAAGCATGGTTGTACATGTATCTCTGCTATAGGATGAATCCTTTGGGTATACACCCAGGATTGGTATGATTGGGTCAAATGGTAGGTTCATTTTTAGTCTTTTAAGAGTTCTCCACATTGATTTCCATAGGGGTTGCACGAGTTTGCAATCCCACCAGCAGTGAGCGAGCATTCCTCTTTCCCCACAACCTCTCCAGCATTTGATATCATTTGTTATCAATTGTTACTGGGATAATATGAAATATTAAAGTGGTTTTAATTTGCATTGCACAACACAGGTGCACTTACAAACATGTAGGTAATACATATATAAACTACTAAAAATATATACATTATGTATTTTCATTGGCAATATGATTGTCAAAAATTAGAAATTATTATGTGTATGTATATATGTATTTCTTAGGGAAAAAAGAGATCATTTGAAAAGACTGCAGTAAAGAAGAATAATGGATTTAATAAAATAATCTGAAATAAAGTTCAGCTAAAAATATCAAAACAATATTGAGAGCACTACCAATAAATGATTTGAAAAAGGGAAGAAGGATGATTAAGAAAAGGAAGAAGGTTAATTACTGACACCCAGCCTCTGAACGAAATTGAATAAAAGGTTTTTGTGAGCTGGGAGAATTGAGATTAGTGCCAAAGGCAAGGTACTGCAAAAATAAACATTATACAGCTTAAAACCAGGTGAAATCCATAAACACTGCTTATAATATTTGTAAATAACGTTAAAAATACTAACAATGGGTTCTCAGCAACATGGTAGGCAAGAGTAAAAGTCGTACTTAATAGGAAAGCCTTGAAGAAAAGAGAGAAGCAAAATCTTTGCAAAATCCACAGATGCAGAATCCATTCTCTCCAGTAGTGAGGATTAAGTCCACAAGGGGGCGCTTCATTTAAAACGACCCCATATAAACCATATGATACATCCATCTCAATAGCGGCACAAATTGCAATACATATATACACATATACATATAAGTATATATGCAAGGCACGATGACACATGACACCTCCAAAAGTTCAAGAGTTCAATAAGTTCAACATTGAAATTGTTGAAATTCTGTATAAATAATTCAAACATAAATTTTAATTTTTTTAATTTTTTAAATTTATTTCATATGTGTATGAATGTACTGTCTGCATGCAGGTTTGTTAACTTCAAAGTGGATAAAAATAAAGGGGTTGGAGAGATGGCTCAGCGGTTAAGAACACCGACTGCTCTTGCAGAGGACCCGTGTTGGATTCCCAGCACCCACATGGCGGCTAAGAACCGTCTTTGACTCCAGTTCCAGGGGTATCTGACAACCTCTTCTGACCTCCACGGCAATGCACGACACGGGTGCACCAACCTACATGCAGACAGTACACTCATACACATAAAATATAATAAATAAATTAAAAAAAAATAAATGAAGCCGGGCGTGGTGGTGCACGCCTTTAATCCTAGCACTTGGGAGGCAGAGGCAGGCGGACCTTTGTGAGTTTAAGGCCAGCCTGGTCTACAGAGTGAGTTCCAGGACAGCTGGGGCTACAGGGAGACCCTGTCTCAAAAAAGACAAAAAAAAAAAAAAGAAATGAAAGAATGCATGGATGAAATATAATCATCAATAGATTAAGCTAGGTGAAGGAGAAAGTATCAGAGATTGGAGGTAAGGTTGGGGAATAATTACTTTCATATGCCAATAGTGAAGAATGAAAAAAAAAGGACCAAAATAATCAGGTCCTCTGAAGCTCAATTGAGAGACATAACTTTGTATCTGTGGTATAAAAGAGGGAACCTAGATTTAGCATGATGACATAGAAAGCTTATTTAATGAAATAATGGATGATGACATAGAAAGCTCATTCAATGAAATCATGGTAATAATCCAAACTCCAGGAAAATGTGTGGCCATTTAGGTACAAGAGGTATTTAGAATCTCAAGAATAAATTATCAGAAAATAACCTCTCCATGACACATTGTTGTGAAAATGAAAGTGTACAGGACAACGAAAACTATTGAATAGTGCCAGAAACAAGCTCCAAGTACTTAAAAACAGAAACGTATCAGACTTGGGACTCTTTAGCAGTAATCCTAAGAGAAAGGAGATAATGAAGTGATATATGTCAAACCCTAAAAGGAAATAATTGCCAACCAATATCACTACATTCAATAATTTCAACCAAGCTCACTACACTGAGTAAAGATATCCTTTAAAATCAATGGAGAAATAATTTCCAATATAAGCACAATATGGCAGGCAATTCATGACCACCTCCCCACCACTGCAAAAGGCACTTAAAGAAATCTTATACACAAAAGCAAGGACATTCCAAGTTATGAGAGCTTGGGATATAGTAATTCTCACTAGAAGAGTAGAAAATAATTGAGAATTAGGAAAGAATAAAGCAGTAACTACTCAGCAAACCATCAAACCTCTATGACGAATAAGGCAGAAAGAAAACTCAGAATACAACTTACTGGAACTACCAATTTTTATTTTAGATGTTCTTGCCCCAGGAACTTTTAATGTACAATTTAGTATATTAAAGTGATTAACATTTATGTCCTTTTCTATTGAAATTTTATTGTTTTGTTGTCGTGATGAATGACTTGCAAACATTTATTCTTTCTTGCACTGTTAATTTTCCTTGAGCTTATGAACTGTTCATTTGTGTTTTCAAGGGGCACTTAGCAAGAAGCTTTTTTCTCTACTTCTTGAATAAATATTTCAGCTTGATTATTAATATAACTTGCTAACTTTTTCTGCATCTCAAAGTTTGGTTTATAGCTGGGTGCATCGGTACACGCCTTTGACCCTAGACTAGGGAGGCAGACACAGGTGGATCTCTGTGAGGATAAGACCAACCTAGAGTGGTGTCCATATTGATTGAGTTGAGTGACAGGCCAGCTGGGTCTACAAAGTGAGACCCTGTTGCAAAAACCAAAACCTTTACATTGTTCTGAGGATTTGTAAACACATAAGCTTAAATTTGATGTGACAAGATTTCCCTTCCTTTCTGGTAAATATTTTAACTCACTGATTGTTATGTGAGAAGGGGTAACAATATTTAATCTTCATAATTGATCATGCATTCAATAAAAACAAAATGAACTTATTAATATAATACCTTTAGTCTGGTATTCTATTTTGAGATTAATTTTGGTACTCTAGTTTTGTTTGGATTGTACACTGAATCTTGCTACATATCACTTCTCTAGCTTTTAATCTTAATTGTTTTTTACAAGAATTCTAAGTTAGATATTGGAATGGTCTTTGAATAGGTCGCTTAAAAGTACTTATACTTGCCAAGTGTGGTGGCACAAACCTTTAATCCTAGCACTCAGGAGGTAGAGGCAGGCGGATCTCTGTGAGTTCAAGGCCAGCCTGGTCTACAGAGTGAGCTCCAGGCCAGCTGGGATGAAAGGGAGACCCCGTCTCAAAAATACCCCCCAAAAGTCTTTATATTTATGACAATACATGAGATATATGACAGTAATTCTTTCAACAGTCATGGTGTTTTTAAAACCCATTTGCTTTTTACTTAATAGTAACTTTTAATTTGTCATTTCTTTGATTTTGTTATTGCTTATTATCTATGCTTATTAATGATTTTTATTGGTCTTATTTTATAAACTATATATTTATTAAATCTATCACATATTTTCTTTAAAATTGTCACAATTATTCTTCATCATTTGCTACCTGTCTAGCAAAATTATCACATCTTTAGTCTTTTTTTGAATGAGTAAATTTATGTACATTAACTTCACTCTCGTTCTTGTACCTTCCTATTCAGTAATATGATCTGTGAACTTAGAGGATGATAGTTAACACATATACATACTAGCACCACTAAATGGACTCAGGAGGTTATTTTTTTCTTTAAAAAATTCTTTTATTTAAAGGAGGAAGGATTTGTTTAAAAAAGGACCACATTTAGTACAAGATGGTCTTTGATATGTGGATAAGAATAACTTTGAACTTCTGACCCTTCTGCCTCCACTTTTAGAGTGCTGAGACCATAGGTGTGCACCCCCACACGTGGTTTATACAGTGTTAAGAATGGAGCCCAGGGCTTCATGCATGTTAGGCATACAGTTTACCGAATGAGCTACATCCCAAACTCCAGGGAAGGATTAATTTTGAGTCAGTTTCACAGAATTCAATCCATGGTTATTTGAGTTCATGTGCTTGGGCAGATCATCACACGGCAAGAGTATGTGGCAAAAAGGGTCTTTTCATCTTGGGAAGCATTTTTGTCCCTTTGAGGAGGTCTAATATGTCACACAGCTCCAGGTGAGAGGTACCATTCAGCCTAAATTTCTGTGTGGTGTTTTCACATGGAATATTTTGTTCATGGGCCTTCCTGGAATTGTGTGGAACCATCTCCATGTCTTAAGACATCATACCTCAAGATGAGAGGGATAAAATGTTAATTATATGGGGTATTTTCTTTTTTTGTCTTTTTTTGAGACAGTGTCTCCCTGTAGCCCCAGCTGTCCTGGAACTCACTCTGTAAACCAGGCTGGCCTTGAACTCACAAAGATCCACCTGCCTCTGCCTCCCAAGTGCTAGGATTAAAGGCAAGAGCCACCACACCCGGCTATGTATGGGGTATTTTCACAGTCAGGTGAGATAACCAATGCAAAGACGCACCTGGCATGTGTTAAGCACTCCATAGTGTTCATCTTCTTCTCACATGATTTTTCAGGAATTGGAGAAAGTGGAGATAAACAAGATACAGCACAATTCAGCATTTGGGAAAGAAATCTGAAGATAAATGATGGCACCAAAGTTTGTGAGACAATATAACACAGGAGATTGCAAGATAATACTTGACCGAATACAAGATAGGCAGCAGAGAGGATAAGCATTATTACTGAGTGAGATTGTCTTAGGTGAGGCTCCCAGGAACAGATTCTGAAATGAGGGTTCACATGCAGATGATGAAGGTCATGTTCCCATAGAAATTCCCTGGGTTTCTTTGCAGTGCCTCAAAGATTGGATTAGTTACCTTTCCATTGTAACAAAGTACCTGAAAGACACAAGTTGCAGGAAGTAAGATTTATTTTGGTTCACACTTTCAAAGGTTTCAGTCCATCATAGAAGGGAAAGCATGTTGGACATGCTTCATATATGGTGGAAAAAGTGTGAGGTGAAGGATGGTTGTGGAACAGGAAGCAGAGAATAGCTGGAACCTAGGCTGGGCTACAATCTTCAGAGGACTGTCCTCCATAGTCTGCTTCCGCCAGCCAAGCTCCATTTTCCAAAAGCACCAGTCTCCCCCAATAGCACCACCAGCTAGCCGGGGTGTACAAATGTCCAAAACATGAGCCTGTGGGGGACTTTCTGGTTCAAATATAAAAGTCACAAGCTCTTTTCTGAAAATGGCTCCAGGTTTGGTTTCCCACCCACATAATGCAAGGATGGATCTTTATCCTCTTCTCTTGAGAGACATAGTTTATTGACTTGAGCTCTAAACAACTTGAACAAACAACAGCTGAAGGTGTGCTATCCAAGTTCCAAGGTCATGAAAGGTAAGGGCTTTCTGCCTTAGAAAATTTGCTTTTGGAATGCAGACAGAATGTTTTAAAGAACCCCAGAGTACATGGGGGACCTATGAAGGGAAGAAACAGGAACTCAACCTTAGCAAAGGCCCTACTGACATATAACACTGGTTTGACAATGGTGGTGAGTCAATGAGACCTCTTAGAAGTTGATCCTCCAGTTGGACTACCTCACCAGAGGCCTCATTGAGCAAAGACAAGAATCCTTGCTGACCCCTACCAAGTTGCAGAATCATGAGCAAGATAAATGGTGACTCTTCTTTTGAACAATCAAGTTTTAGAGAAACATTGGCCAGAACAGGGTACTGGACAATGGAAACAGGAATCTGTGGATCTTGGTAAAGTTCCAGCCACGGAGGAGATGTAGTTTTGTTGAGACTCCATTATGCTTACGCACCCAAATCACAGATCCTATGGGTGCTGACTATTAACAGTGCTTGGTGCCCCATCTGAGGAACTAATGGACCTAATGGAAGCCTCCTTAACTGTGACTAACCCCTTTTTCTTTCTATGGGAAATCAGCAATGAACGACTAACTCACACAAAGATACTAGAGGCCTACTTTGGGTCTCATGGTGGAACAATTTTAGAATAAAATTTCCCCATAGAATAAAACAGTTTTCATTATTGTTTATTTATTTACTTACTTATTTACTTATTTATTCATTTTACTCTTTTGGTGCTAGGCATTGTACCCAGGGCCTCATGCATGATGCATAAATGTTCTTGTTTAGGTTTTTGGTGGAGCCATTCGTGAAAGGTTCACTGCTTGACAAAGTTCCAGTGACCTGACTCGTCTCATTGAAGTCTGCTCTCCAGCTGACCTTGGATTTTAATAATTCTCCTTATATTAATTCTTATTTTTCTGGCCTGCTTGACTTTTAGATTTCTAGCAATTAGAAATCTGCCTCAAGGAGTGGAACTGACACTTTTGCCTTTTCTAGAAATGAGTACTTCGTGAGAAATAATGGCATTGTGTACACAACTTAAAAGTATGATACAGTAGTAATTAAGAATTCTACAGAAACTGTGTCATGCACAGATTGCCCAAGTAAAGAAAGGAATTTTGATTTCTTGGTCAGTTTTAAACTAAAAAGAGGATTGTAGGGCAAAGTGAAACTAAATCCGGTGAAACAGTGGATTCTAGTGATCTGACTTAAAGATTAATAGCCCATAGAAAATCACCTTAGCAGAAAGTGTTAAAAACAGAAACTGAGAAAAACAGAAACTGAGATAAACAATGACCAGAATAAAAACAAGATATGAATCAAAGCTACATCAGCCACAAAATGACTTACAGTTCGAGCGAACAAGCAACTAAAGGGAGAAAATATAAAGGTCTCTATTGTTAAAGCTTTAAAGCTCATTTTTACACTGTCCAGCACCTATGTAACCACAAGTCATAAAGAATGGAATCCTCAGAGTAAAAAGTTAATATTAATTTCGCTTTGCTGCAAAACTGTTAAATTGCTTAGCTGAATGGCTGTACTATTATTGTTTCACTATCATGATGTCTCAACTAAATGATTGTATCATTATTGATTGTTTTACTGTTTTTGATGTTAAGAATAATTTCAGGTGTGAATTTTCTGAAAAATATTTACGGGGAAGTTGGGTTATTTTTTTCATCATTAGCTTAGACTTTCATAACCTGTATTAGTTTTAGGGCATATAAAAATAAACATCAGGACCTGAGGAGCAGAGAAGAAAAAGAAGAAGAAAAGAAATCGGCAGAGTGGCGAACCGGAAAGGCCCTCTGCACAGGATCAGAGAAGGCGAATGCTCTCTGATCCTTAGGTCAGGAACGCGGCAGAGTGTCAAATTGGCAAGGCCCTCTGCACAGGATCAGAGAAGGCAAATGCTCTCTGATCCTTAGGTCAAGAAATTGGCAGAGTGAAGAACCCAAGAGGTCCTCTGCATAGGAGAAGGGAAAATAGATGCTCCTCAGTTCACGAAAAAGAAAGAGATTCTTGTGTCTTATTTGATTAATTTCTTTGCCGCTTTTGCGACCACACACTTCAGGAATTGAATCTGCTGGAGCTGGACTTTAGCAGTTTTTGTTCCCTTATCATATTTGACGTTTTTTTTTTTCTTTTTTTGGGGGTGGGGGGAAGAAAAGATTTATTTGGCTCACATTTCCAGGGTCATAGTTCATCACTGAGGGAGCCCAAGATAGGAACTCAGGGTAGAAACCTAGAGGCAGGAGCTGAAGCACAGGCCATGGAAGCTTACTGGCTTGCTCCCCTGGCCCATGCCCAGCCTGCCATCTTATACAATACACAACAACCTGCCCAGGGGTGGTACCACCCACAATGGGCTGGGCCCTCCCACATCACACAACAATCAAGACAATACTCCACAGACATGGCCACAGGCCAGTCCAATGAAGCCAATTCCATAACTGAAGCTCCCTCAACCCAGGTATGTCAGGGTGACACTAAAGCTCTCCAGCACAATGCCCAAATCTTAAGAGATTGTTGGTTCCAGGTTTTGCTTCTGGTTGAGTCCACCACCTCAGTGTTCACAGGCCTCCATTTCCAGTAAACATCCCACCGGCTCCCTGAACTCAAGGAGGCCAACTTGAAATGCTTCCCCAGCACCTAGTCTCCCAAGAACCAAACTTCCAGGCCATCATCGCCTTACAACCCTCCCCATCCTGTTACTGCAGGAGGTTTCTGAATCCCTCCTTCTCCTCCTATTACAACACACTATCACAGGCATCCCCCACAACTGTACAATTTCCCCACTTCTACACTCCTTCACTGCCATGGAAGACTTTTCCCACAGCACAAATTCAAATTTTTAAGTCTCCCAGGGCTGGAGAGATGGCTCAGTGTTTAAGGCTAAGTCTCCTAACTCCCTTTTACTTGTACCCTCTGTTTTTCAAACAGACTTTACTTAATGTCAAACACTCAAAGTACAACTCCATGGAAAAGCCCTCTATAAAAAAATTTAAAATTTTTGAAAAAGGCAAATGGACCTAAACACTCCAGAACATATGTGTCTAGAAGGGGTCTCCATTGACAAATGCAGCAAACAATGCTAACCAGATATAAGCAGATTTGGTTTTGCAAAATCAGGATGTTTTAACATGATTCAATCATTGTATGATTTGCCACGCTGATGATACAGAGCATCTACTAGAGTATTCTCTGCTCTAATACAGACACAAGAGGGCAAGTTACAGCATTCTTGGCAGTCAATCTGACCACTCCATTTACTCTATCTTAGTTTCAATTTCTATTATCTACTGTACCTCTGAAGCAAACAAATGGAGGCATTATAATATATGAAAAATAAGTTATGGTACTTACCACATTAGTGTTGATATCAGAAGGCCAACCCTGACACAATCTATGAATACGACCCATAGGAGCAGCATTATTGTCTCAAAAAAAAAAAAAAATCCCACGTCCAGCACAAAGCCAAATCCTATGGTGGACATACAGAGCCAGATACTTATCAGGATCAAGAAAGCTGGGTCATCTCTGGCCCACCGATTCTTTGTCTGCTTCCGGTAATGAAAGTTTCTATAAACCCTCGGTGGGGAGGTGAACAGGTAGAGCATCTGCCATGCAGCAACCTCAAAGTCCATCTGCCGAAAACGAAAAAGCCTTCGGAGGTATTTGTAGCACTTTGCTCCAGCTGTGTGTCTTGCTGCATCCGGGAATTCAACACTCCATTCCCCTGCATTGAAGAACTCACTGAAGTACTTGGTAACATCTTCCTGGCAGCGCCACCGCGAGGCCTTGGCGTCTAGCGGCCAATTGCTAGAGACGATCCTGGCCTGAGGAAACCACCTTGAGCACGAGCACAAGCACCTGTGGGACCAGCAGGCCTCTTCGCCCAGGCCGGGCCACACCGCCTCCACCCAGCAGCTGAGCCCAGCCAGTGCCAGGGCGACTTCCCTTCCCGATACGTAGCTGGCACCTCTTTTCTTTTTTTTTTTTTTCTTTTCTTTTAAGTGAGCATTTGTACAGCTCATTTAATGTTTCCCAATCAAGCCGAGTCTCCCCCTACACATGCCCCAAGCCCCCATCAGAACTCATGCTTTGCAACATCCAAGCTAAGTCCTATCCAGTCAACCTCTTGAACCCAAGGTATACATCCACTGGAGTCTAGTCAGCACATCTAGAAATCTTAGGTAAGGCATAATCTTTGTCACCCAGCAGTAATCAGTTTCCTGTAGTTCTCAGTCCGTGGCCAGTCCCCCACCCATTTCTTTTGCTCCCCTCTGAGACCTTGTCTGAGTTGGCATGTATCCCATGTGCTCACTTCAGTAGGTTGATTATATATAATATATGCACACACGGATATATATATATATGTATGTATATATAATGTATATATACATATATATGTGTATATGTGCGTATGTGTATGGTGACATAATAAAAGAGAAATCATTATTTTAAAATCATGTAGGGAGATTGTGGGAAGAGTTGGAGAGGAGAAGGACATGTGGGAATGGTATAAATATATTGCTCATATGTAAAATTCTTTTTTAACATAATACTTTTATTGGTGATTTGTGTGTTTCAGACATCATTTTTCAGTTCAATTTCACATATTCTCCTTTCCCTTCCCCCCCGACCCCACCCCAGATCATGCATTCTGTCATGCATGTCCTGTATCTTTCTCTCAGTCTTTTTAAAGTTTTTCTCTGCAAAGGTTTATTGTTTTGGACTGAATTTAACTATATTAGTCCGTTCTTTGACCAAGTCCTTATGCTGTTGTGGTTCCCTCCCAATTGTATTGCTCCAAAATATGCCTGCATAAATGTCATATATATACAAGAATTATGTCCTCCAGGAATAAACTGTGTGTTAACTCCAATGTATGTTTAGGAGTTCACATTTTTTCCCTTTAATTTTACATTACTCTAAAATATGAATATATACCTTACACCCATATACATTAATTACCATGTCTGAAAGTAAGTGGTAAGTTAATTCTAGGGCTCATTACTCACATTATAACATCACAGTTGCTTTCAGATAGAAAGAAATATAATATATAGATAAAATTCTTAAAAATATTTTTTTGTCTTTTTTGAGACAGGGTCTCCCTGTATCCCCAGCTGGCCTGGAACTCACTCTGTAGACCAGGCTGGCCTTGAACTCACAGAACTGCCTCTGCCTTCTGAGTGCTGGGACTAAAGGTGTGCACCACCACACCCGGCTAGAGTTTGAGCATCAGAAATCCATTTGGGAGCTTGCCTTTTGTGTTTTTTGATAAAGAAATCCTATTTGTTCCTTTCAGTGCAAATAATTAGCACCCCCTTCTCCACTGTTGCCTGAATATATATATCTTCCACTATTGTCTTATTCAAATAGATAATCGTATTCCCTTGGTGTGTTGAGACTTGTCCTTGTCTGTTGAAAAACTTGGTTTTACTGTGCTGAGTGTTCTGTATGTTTGAAACTATGGTGCTGTGCCCTATTCCTCCTTTTGTGTTCTGTGTTCTGTGTTCTTACAAAGGTATTCGGTGTGAAATGTCTGTAAACTTGCTAGAATGGGACTAATATCTTTTAAAGGGCAACAGAAAGTATTCTAAAAGTGCTGTTTATCTTCACCATCTTATATCCTTCATTTTGCTTTAAAATTTAAATTCATCAGATGTTCTTTTTAAAAGGGGGCATTGTGGGCAAACCTGGAAGCAGTTGATAGTCTCCTTTTCCTTTTTTGCACCAATTTTTTAAAGAACTGTCTTCTAGTAACTAGAAGTAAAATGTACTTTACAGTTACAGTTTGTGCGGGTATGAGATTTAACTAAAAAGGCTTCTTAATTAAAAGAAGAAAATACTTTATTTATAAAACCAGTTTCTCCCAAGTACTAACCAGGCCTGACTCTGCTTAGTGTCAGAGATTACATGATCAGTCGCATTCAAGGGGGTGACCCTAGACACAGAAGGCAGCTTCTGTAAATACTTTCTCTGGCTGTTTAAGCATTTTGACCAGTTAAATTTGAGTATGTTGTTTTGTTAGGATGTCTTTGAGTTCCCATCTCAATGTGTGTATGATTTAAGAAGATTTCATTAGAGGTTACAAGGCTAATTAGTTAATTAAGTTTCATAAGTTTTCATTTTGCCAAACTGAAGATAAACACTTTGGAATCTGGCTATTGTGAAGAAAGCACAATATTTTTTACCTTTCGGTCTTTGAAAATGTCTTGAAATAGCTGTTTAAAAATCTATTGTAATTCAACTTTTCAGAAATTCAAAATGTAAGTGATGGATTCCCCAGAACACATACAGAAAGTTGGTTTTCCTCTCAATTAACTATTTTCTGTTAACTGTGTTATCAAGAGTGGAGAGTTACAAGGATGTGGAGAAAGGTGACCGGCTATTTGGGTCCCTGGCTCTTGGATATTCATGGCTATTTGAGAATAATTTGTGTGCTTTGAACATTATTTTGTCTGTTGGGAGACCTAGGAATAGGACAAGGCAGCCTACACCTTTGAATAGATGCCAGTCACCATCCGAAATTTTGAAGTATATAATTTAATTTATTCAGTTGGCTCTTTTTGTACTTATTTGAAGGATTTGATCTATCTTTTATCAGACCAAGACTGATAAAAATAGAACAATTTGTAATCCACACCAAATTTAAAAATCAGTTTGGGACCTAATGAAGTAAGATTCATCTATTTAAGGAAAAGTTGGTGTTGTAATATAAAGCACCTAATTTCATTCTTCTGTACTGTTATTAATGTGTTATCTGCTTTTTAATAAAACTTGATTTAGAATGCTAAAAATAAAATAAAAAATTTAAATAGTAAATAGCTTATTTGGGAAATAATTTTTTTTAAGCTTGAAGTTTTATGAAGTAACATGCTCAAAATTGAGTTGGTTCTAAAATTCCTTCATAGTGTGAGCTCCATTGTGTAGATGTACCACATTTTCTCTATCCACTCGTCAGTTGAGGGGCATTTAGGTTGGTTCCAGCTCCTTGCTATTGTGAAGAGAGCTGCAAATTTGATTAAGATCTATTATATTAAATGCACAAAAACTCAGTAAAGATACTTTTATTTATTTTTTTTAATTTTTTTTATTTTTTTTTTATTTATTTATTTTTTTTAAATTTAATTTTTATTGATGGTTTGTGCATTTTATACATCATTTTCCAATTCAGATCAGGCATATTTCCCTTTCCCTTCCCCTCCACCCCCACCCCATCCCAGATCATGTATTCTGCCATAACTGTCCTGCATCTTTCAGGTTTTTTTTTTTTCATTTTTTAGCTATAAGTGATAATCCATGAGTATAAGCCTCCTTCGTTCAAAACCAATCTACAGACTGTCTGTTGTGCCCAAACCCTCACAGTCCCAACATTCAGTGGAGGTTGACAGGTGGTTTGTTCAATCAATTTGATCAAATGAGGTCCAGACTACACGCGCTGTAAAAATTTTTTTTTATTTTTAATGATTCTACAATACCAATGACACAGTTTTGCAGAAACCCGATATGATGTTACTCAGTATGTCATACAATTAATTAATTTGTGTGCATTTTTGGCACAGTATCTATGTCCAAATTTTGAACAACCCAAGGTTCCCATAGTCCAGTTGGAGAAGCTTGTATGCACAGGCATGTTGATCAATCAGGTGTCCAGACTATATTCCTGTAGTCTCATGATTCACCCCTATCTCTCCACAGCCCTTACAATCTACCACGCCTCCTCTTCTGCAGTTTGTAAGATAGTTTTAAATGCCCAGTGCTAGGAATGGGCTCCCTCTTTTGTAGTTGTTGACAAAAGCATTCTCACGGACCTTCAAACAATTCTCAAAATTGCCATTGGTCTTGGTTAACCTTCAGGACTCAACAGTAAGATCCTATCACTGAGGACACTGTGTATGTGAATTATAGAACAAACTAGGAGAAGCCAAGCTGGTAGTGACCCCAAAGCCACATCTGTACTGGATAGCTTCCATAGTGCTAGAAGATGCTATGCAGAAAAGTAATCATCAACCTTAACCTTACCCAGCTGTAAACCTGCAAGTTACAATAAATGACTGCCCTGACAAGATATGCCTGCTGGTACAACAGTATCAAGAATGTTAGGAGAATAACTAATGCTTTCTTATTGGATTTAAGGACAACTTCACAAGGAAGAGGCCAAACCTGGCATTGTTATCTGGACCAAGAATCTGTGGCTAGACAGGAGAAGCTACTACTATTATTCTGCTAGAGAGACATAGTATTTAACTGACTCCTAATGACTGACTTATTGTTATATCCTTAGATTAGCATATTTCTCAACTTTCACCAGAAAAGATTCTTGCAGCAGATGGCAATTAACATAGAGACCCACAACTAGTCAATGTTCAGAACATAAGTATCCGAGGAGTGCTAGGCTCTAAATAGGACATGTGCATCATACCCCCTCATCCCATGGTTCAAGGATCATTATAGGGGAGGGAAGATTGTAAGAGCCATGCATGATGGATGAATTCAAGGAAATAATATTTTCTTGGACACAACAGGGCAAGTTGCACATATGAATCCATAGCAATGTGACAGCATGCAAAAGGCCTGTGCAAGCCCAAGCCAGGTGAAAACTCAACATAGAGGTGCAAAGTGGGCAAGAAACCCTAGCCATAGTTGAGGGACTATTGACAATTGATAGTTGCCTGGGGGAGGGACAGTATATTTTCTTTAAGCCTGCCATACCAGGTAGGCTGACCAGGCTCCAGGGAATGTACCCACACCAAAGAAGACTCAATAGGCCTTAAAATGTTAGTAGAGGTCATGAAATGTGGGAGCATAGCAGATGGAGGATTAGGTCTTCTGTGATCTAAAAAAGTTGTATGAAATTTTCAAAGACTTGATAAAACATCTCATTTAAGAAATTATATTGTTTAACAAATATTATATATATGGCTTTACACACTATCATTTCCATTTCTATGCAAATACGTTAAATATACAGTTTTCCTACAGTATTGAAATAATTCACAGATATAAAGTCATTGGCTTGGTGTAGTAATCATGTTAAGATAATTTCTTGAAGCGGTAGAACTACACTGAGCATCCTGAAATGAGAAGCCCAGGGAAATTGCCAGCTATAGAAAGAGAAGCTTATGGTAATTAATATCTCATGTTTCAAACTTATTCTAGTGTACACTTATGTAGAATGGTTAGTGGAATCATTTTCTCTATTTAAAATGATTATATATATATATTATATAAATGTATATATATATATAAATGTGTATATATATATATATATATAAAATGATTATATATATACATATATATATGGTCTTTTTGAGACAGGTTCTTCGTGTAGCCCCAGCTGGCCTAGAACTCACTCTGTAGACCAAGCTGGCTTTGAACTCACAGAGATCCGCCTGCCTCTGCCTCCCAAGTGCTAGGATTAAAGGCATGCACCACTACCCCTGGCTTAAAGATAGTTCTTAGCTGTCATGTGGGTGCTGGGATTTGAACCCGGGTCCTCTGAAAGAGCNGGTGTAGTGGTGTACTTACGTCTTTGATCCTAGCACTTGGGAGGCAGAGGGAGGCAGGTCTCTGTGAGTTCAAGGTCAGCCTGGTCTACAGAATAAATACCAAGAAAATTAAATACCAAGAAAGTACAAAATTTCATATCCATTTGTAAGATCTGTTGACACATCTCTATCTATCTATCTATCTATCTATCTATCTATCTATCTATCTATCTATCTATCTATCATCTATCTATCTATCTATCTATCTATCTATCTTTCACATAAATATGCTAACATAGGATCAAATACATTTTCCCAAAGGGCGTAGGTTGTTTTTGGAAAACTGAAGGTGCCTCTCAGTTTATTCCAAGAGTTTAGCCACTGAGCCTACAACAATAGTCAGTGAGGACAGAGTGGTTAGAGCAGTAGAGCAACCACTTAATTCAAGATTTCTTTCCCAAGAACCTGGGAGGCAGAGGTCAGAGAAACTGGCCTCAGTCCACCAGTCCATGCTAATGCATCCTCCCCTACTAACATAAACTAACTGTACAGCACTAAGAATAAGAAGATAGGACTGATAATTGTGTGACTGTGCAGACCTGTTTCATCACTATCATTTTCCCAAGGTAAGTAAATGTGCCTAGCTTTAGAATGTAATTAAAAAACATCCCATTGAAGAAAATTTTCATTTTTATTTATTTTCACAGTGCAGAATTGAATCAAGAACTTTATACATGCTAGGAACATATTATAACACTATGATATCTCTATCTCTGTCTCTATTTCTCATTTTTTTTTTTGGCCTTTTTTGAGACAGGGTCTCCCTGTAGCCCCAGCTGTCCTGGAACTAACTCTGTAGGCCAGGCTGGCCTTGAACTCACAAAGATTCACCTGCCTCTGCCTCCCAAGTGCTAGGATTAAAGGCGTGTGCCACCACGCCCGGCCCACTGTTTCTTTTACCATTCTTTATCCTGCTACTTGAAATGAGAGCTTATTATAAATGAATTTTAGAAATTCCATTACCTACAGTAATTTTCTCCACCCATCCATTTGGTTCTACCATACCTAGTGCTACACCAACAGAAGGGGATGTTAGAATTGTTTATTACCATAGCAGTAGTGGGATCTGAGCTGGGGAGGATTTTTCACTTGATTTACACTGCCAGCTTTATTCGTTGTTTTCCTCTCTGCAGGCCTGTGTCTGCCACATGTTACACTGTTTTCTTTTGTGTTACTTAAACAGGCCCCTAATCTTGCAACTTGATGCTTCCTTAACTGCCCCCCCACAGGCAGAATGTCAGGAGGGCACTCTTCTGGCATGTGCCTTCCCTCCTGGACACATGTTTGTCAAGCTGTCATTTAACCTTTTAGACCATTAATTTGTTAGCAGATTTTCAACAGACCTTATAAGGGCATAACAAACCTGACAGGCCTACACACATCCAGGGGGATTTCCAATTTAAAGACCTTTCCACCTGGAACCTCAAGGGTTTGAGGAATGTGTGCACTTATTGCAGGTGGCTGGGGCAAGTGTTCACAGAAAACAGACCACAATGTAAGCCCCAGAAGCCCTATAGCCAAGAACAGATTATATAGAAATAGCAACTCTAATCAGATATTCCACAAGACACAGAGTATCCTAATTGTTGTTCTGGTGGAACTCAGGGAAGTTTTAAAAGGGCAAGACTGGAAAATTTGAGAATAAGTATAGAAAGAAGTTATGAAATGGTATATTAGCATATATGATTTCATTCAAAAGCATTCCAGAGTCAAAATTTGACAGTGTCACTCCTGTCTATTTTCAATTTAGCAGCATGAGCACAAAGACTATGTTAAGTGGCAAACAGGCAAAAGGCCTACATTTTCTAAAGCATAGCTTAGCAATGTGTGGGAATTTGGGTGCACTAGAGACACTTTTAAATACATTTTATTCCAAATTTTCTCAGGAGCAAGGTACTTGATTCATTGGAAACATATTTTAGGTTGGTTTATATACTGCAAATTTCCTAAGAAATTTGAAGTAGGTTACATATTAAACATAATGAAAAGTAAATATTTTAAGGAAAAAGCTAGGCAGAATTGTCAATGTTCCTCAGATCTGAGTGGCTACCAGAAGCATACAAAGATGCTCCCCACCTGAAGAGTGACCATTTCCATTTATCTGTGCTGGGACATGAGATTCTAGCTTTCTAACAAGTTTCTACATCAGGGACCATACCTCAGGAAGTACTGCTCTAAGGAAAGCAGAGGAATGGTAAAGGTATATGTGCTGCTTAAGCTTGGGCAAGACCCATGCAAGTTGAACCAGACAAAAACCCAGCATGGAACTCGGGAAATGGCAGCAGAACCCAATTTTAGCTGAAGAAATATTGGCAACTGATTATTGTTGGATGGGTGAAGAAGAACTGGTCTTCTTAAAGCAAGGGACTCCAGACAGGCTGGCTAGAGGTCAGTAGACGAACTTGCGCTGAGGAATGGCCAGGAAGAATAATTTGGCACAAAAAGCCTCAAGGCAAATGACAGAATGTATGGATTCCAGTGGGGGGTGGGAGGCAGTAGGAGGGTGCCAATGGAGAAGGGGGTATAACAGTGATTAAGATAAATTGAGATGTAATGTATGAAATACACCAAAATTCAATAAAAATTTATAGAAAAACCAAAACTTGGCTATTCATCCAGCCTCCAATAAGTTTTGCTTAATTCATAGAAGTTACTTAAAATGAATGAACTGATATTTAAGGTAATGTCTCTCAATTTTCTTGGCTTTTACTTGCCAGATTATTGCAAGTGGCTTCAGGGTATGTATTCAGATCACTAGACAGATTCACCATATTTGCATAGATTTTTGGTACTGCAGTGTTTACTAGCTATTTAATCTACATTATCTTTATCTGTTTTTGTTTAGGGTGATCACATTTGTACAACTAAGTGTGACTCCCTTGATCATGCCATTAATAAAGTTGTTTCAGCATTTGACACCTAAATTATGAACATATTAATGTAATTTGTTCATGAGAAGATCAGTTTTGAGGACTCAATTGAAACAGATATTCTTCTTAGTCAATGTAGTATCTTCAGCAACAAGAAGAAGGATTATTCCCAATGGATACTCACTCTAATGAATAAAAATGATTTTCTACAAAATTATGGTAATATTTATTTTAAAGATTTTAAAATATTTATAATACACTCATAACAATACTCCATAGATGACCAGTTTAATTTATATGAAAAACTAAATCAATATACCTAAATGTAGTCTTAGTAACTGAATTGATTTTATTATTTTATTAGCCATGTTCCCAATAAATAATATTTTTTGGTCTTTTTTGAGACAGGGTCTCCCTGTAGCCCCAGCTGTCCTGGAACTCACTCTGTAGACCAGGCTGGCCTTGAACTCACAAAGATACACCTGCCTCTGCCTCCCAAGTGCTAGGATTAAAGGAGTGCGCCACCACACCTGGCATAAATAATAATATATTTTGTGAAAAAGCAGTATATGTATAAAGAAATATATGTTTGGAAAAATTTAGGAAAGCCTATATCAAAGGACAGAGGATATTTTGGCATCTCTTCAGTTCTTGCTAAAAAAAAAAAAGAGGGTGTCCTGACTTGCCAAACAACTTGCTTAGTTCCCCTTCACAGATTTAACTCCACAGTGAAAGAGGAAGTTCCTATATTCCTTGTTTAATATGTGGCTTGGTCAATTACAATAATCCAGCTCATTTTGTCTCCTTAATTAGATATTTAATGGTCATTCTTCCAGTTGTAATTTGGTTAATTCATTCATATATTAAATAAATATGTACTATTAATTTACACTGGGCATATTCAAATATTATGGCTATTGGCTGAAGATACAACGTTGATCAAAATCAAGTTTCTGTCCTAATGCAGCTTACATTTTTACAAAAGGAGACAAAATATAAGAGTAAAACAGGGCTGGAGAGATGGCCTAGCAGTTAAGAGCGCCGACTGCTCTTGCAGAGGACCCGGGTTCGATCCCCAGCACCCACATGGCGGCCGAGAGCCATCTGAAACTCCAATTCCAGGAGAACTCCAGCTCCAGGAGAATCCAAGACCCTCTTCTGACCTCAGCGGCATTGCGCGACACGGGTGCACAGACCTGCATGCAGACAGTACATTGATACACATACAGAAATACAACTTAAAAAAAAAGAGTAAAACAAACAAAAATTCAGATGGCTGTATTATGATATCAATATAAAACTAATTTGGTGGATAATACTAGAAAAGAGAGTGGGGAGGAAATCCCTGAGGAGATGAATGCAGAGCTTTGAACTGATCCAAATGATAGGAAGAAACAAGCCATATAACCATATAAATTAAGGATATTTAAGAGGTAAAGGAGATACAAAGAATGAGATAAAAAAGAACATTGCCTATAAGGGAAACAAAGGAAAGTCAATGTGATTGAGAAAATGTTGAGCATGTGGGGACTTTCCATTATATGGAATTGTGGGAGGTAGGGAAAAGCTAGATCTTGTAGACTTTTGTGAGTATGTAGTATTTAATGGGAAGATAGTGGAAAGTTTTAAGCAGTATACATTATATATACTACTGTGTATAGAGTAGAGTTAATGAGAACAAACATAGATGCTTCAAGTGAGTGAGGTAGTTGTACAGGTAGAAAAATGTGTTTTGGTTATACTTCAGATATAGAGTAACAACAAGGCTTGTTAATTGATTGAACAGGGATATGAGAAAAGGAAACAAGACTAAGTTCTAGTTGTTTGGCCCATGTTACTGAGGAAACCATATAAAGTCCAAGTATAGACATAATTAATGGATTAAGATTATGTGAGTGTGTGTGTGTATGCATGTCTGTGTGTCAGTGTATATACACATGAGCAATTGAACATGAATAAAGGATTTTCTCCTGAAGTTTTCTCAGAAAGGAAGCTAGCAGTAGTTCTTAGATGGCTCATAGGAAAACTAAGTGACTTATTCTTATTTTTATAATATTTATCAATAGCTTTACACTTTTCCTTTAATTTTCCCTTTAGAAACATAATAATAAAGCAAAATTTTACACCTTCTCCCAAGATCTTCAAATTATAAACTATCACTTTGTATTCCCTCGGATCATGGGACTTTTTACCACCTATTTAAAGTTTTATACCAAATCAAAATCATAGTTTATGAATATCAGGTTCTGAAAATAAACAGAATGAGAAGAAATTGAAAGAGTACATTTTGGCTTTTATAAGTCAATGATTTTTGGAGGGGAGTAATCTTAAATTCAAGTAGTAGAAGCTCTCCTCCCTGAGTTCCTCTTAAAAAGATTATGAGATACTTATAGCCAGAAGATGAAAATAGGTAGGAAGGTGTACATTGTGATTCTTGTTTCTATTTTAATAATAAACTTTTGGAGATATCACTTAGCTTCCATAATCCCTAAACTAATAATGTTCAACTAGGTCACAACTTGTCCAGTTTACCTCATAAGTCTCAGAGTTGTTGTCTTTCCTGAACAAAGCAATTTATGTAAAATACTCCTGGAAAGTGAATAGGTAGTTGAATAAGTAGTGAACCACTTTCAAAAATTAATATACATTTACTTCCTCCAGTTTAGAACAACCAATATCATTCTAATATATATCTGTATATATATATATATATATATATATATATATATATACATTTTTTTTCTAGAAAACTCTATGAAGAAATTCACCTTTAGGCTATACTTTAATTTAGAGTAGTTTATTTAGAGTCAGTTGAAGTCTGTTATACTTATATCCAGTGTGGGAGGCAAAATTGGCAATACATGTCACTGGACATTGTATCTGTGTGGAAGCGCTCACCTTGAAACTCAGACCCGCTCTCTTAAGTTAAACAGCAAAAGGCAACAAATGTCTTCTCTGTAGGTTAATGACCTCCTAAGACCAGCTCCAAACACACAGCATCTGGAGAGAGGCAAAACATGCATGTGGCAGCCTGTGACTACTACCCCAGGGGAGAGCACTCTTGTGAATTATTGTTTCCTGAGGCTAAATAATTGAACCCTTGTTGATACCTTGTGTGAGGGTGGGGTTTATTTGATTTTCATTTGCATATGATTAATCAGCCACAATCTAAGTGGGTGGTACTTAAGCCAAGGCAATCTCTATCATCTGATGATGGAAAGTAATTTGAAGAAATTCTAAGCCAGAGGAATCCACCTATCTCTAACAGAATGTGATGTAGTTTAATTACAGCAACATCCAAAGGAGAGCTGGATATTTATGCATACTTGCATGCAGCATATAGTCCTTAAATTGCTATAGGGAGATATTTGCCTACTTTTTTGGCTGTTATAGAATGATGTAGGCATCTTTCAAGTCACAGATTCCAATATTCCTGCACTGCCTATTGTTGTACACTTGCTATAAATCCTTATAGGAACTGGGGTAACCACCAATCATCCAAACCAGCTTATCATGATCTTATAAAGCTAATGAGGTGAATGTTCACAATTTCATCTTCGTTTTATGTCTCTTCCACATGCTACTCTGCTGTATCATTTTATCACATTTTTAAAAATCCAGGAATGGGGTTATACATATAAACCTCAGTTTCTATAGATAAGTTCTTTTTGAATATTTGCATTTTGGAGAATGAGATGATATATTCAAAAGTTCAGAAATACTTCCAATTGTGAAGAGACTTTAGTATCTAACTCTGCTCCACTGTCAAATGACATCATTTAAAGTAGGCAACTATACCACTCCTTCTTACAATATTCCAACCACTGTACTATGTGATTTATCTGCAATGTTCTACTTGATCAGTGAACATGTATGTGATATAAGGCTGTGATTCTCATTTTATAGATGAGAAAACAAGACTAAATCCTTATGTGTAAGTCAAGCTGGGTAAATTTTTAGTAAAAATTATATCACATTGATGAATGCTACTATAGATATGCCTAGAAGTTTATGTCTCTATTTTCCTAAGTTCTAAGATTTATGTGAAAGAATAAATCTTTAAAAGTACACTAAAACCGCCAGGCGTGGTGGCGCACGCCTTTAATCCTAGCACTTGGGAGGCAGAGGCAGGCGGATCTTTGTGAGTTCAAGGCCAGCCTGGTCTACAGAGTGAGTTCCAGGACAGCTGGGACTACAGGGAGACCCTGTCTCAAAAAGACCAAAAAAGGGGGCTGGAGAGATGGCCTAGCGGTTAAGAGCTCCGACCGCTCTTGCAGAGGACCCGGGTTCGATCCCCAGCACCCACATGGCGGCCGAAAACCGTCTGAAACTCCAATTCCAGGAGAACTCCAGTTCCAGGGGAATCCGACACCCTCTTCTGACCTCCGCGGCATTGCACAACACGGGTGCACAAACCTGCATGCAGACAGTACATTCATACACGTACAGAAATAAATAAAATTAAATAAAAAAAATTAATTAAAAAAGACCAAAAAAAAAAGTACACTAAAACATACATCAACGTGCTATGTAACTTAGGAATGTAAAATTGTATTTCTTTTTACCTGCATGCAACATTACTGTTAAAATGTGAATCCCAAACGTGTTTTGGAATTAACCTATAGTTTATTTTCAGACTCTGCCATTTTGGTATATATGTGGAATATATATAATTAAAGGAAACAACCACAAAAAAAGAGATTTTAGTACTACAAGTCATTTCATCATCAGAGGAATCTGATGCCTTCTTCTGACTCTGCAGGCATCCTGTGACATGGGCGCACTTACATGCATACAGGCAGTATACTCGTACACATAAAATTAAATATCTTTTAAATATACCTTAAATTACAATTGATTGTGTTAAAAACAATCAAAATAATTTCTTCTATGCCTTTGAAATATACACTCCATTATTGTGATATATAGTTACATTAATATTCAATATTATCTTAGTCCCCATTGATCAAGGTTTTCCCACCCATTTTCTGGTCTTTAGTACCCATCATTTACTCTTGCCTTCTATGAAATAATTTTTTTAATTTTATTTATTTATTTTCTATGTGTATGAATGTACTGTCTGCATGTAGGTTTGTGCACCCATGTCCTGCAATGCCGCAGAGTCAGAAGAGGGTGTCGGATTCCCCTGGAACTGGAGTTCTCCTGGAATTGAAGTTACAGATGGTTCTCAGCCGCCATGTGGGTACTGGGGATTGAACCCGGGTCCTTTGCAAGAGCAGTTGGCGCTGTTAACCGCTAGGCTATCTCTCCAGCCCCGAAAAAAAAAATTTACATCATGCATATTAATGAGATCTTGAGATGCTTGTCTTTCTGTCTGGGCCAGACTTAATATATATATGTATAGCATCCATGACAGGTATGGTTACGTGCATGCAGTCTGATCCCAGAGGACAATCCTGAGCGTCATTCCTCAGGAGCCATCCACTTTGTTTTTGAAGGAGCCTCTCATTGGCCAAGCAAGTTAAATTGGCTCATGTGATCATTTACACTAGCTGACCAGTGATCCCAAGGTTTCTCCAGTCTCTGCCTCCAGTGTGCTAACCTTGCAAGTGCTTACCACCACAGCTGGATGTTTACATGGGTGCTTGGGTTTGAATGAAGATCTTCAAGCTTGCATAACAAACATTTTTATCAAGTCCAGCTATATGAATTCTTTATTTGCTATTGTGTAAAATAATCATATAATTTCTGTGTGATGTGGTAAACTGTAGTTCTGATGTTGTCTGACAGCTGAATCAGTGGGTTAATGATGGAATCACAGAAAAGATACATGGTTCTGATTTCAAAGGTACTTATTCCATTTTTGTGTTTTTTGTATGGAGAAATTGAACCCAGGAGCTAGAACATGCTAAGCAAGCTCTATCCTATTGAGCTATGTCCCCGACTCTGAGGAATTGTTTTTGGTTTTCATTTTCCAAATGTGAACTACCATGTTTGATTGGAATATGTCAAACATCTCATGTGAATGTACTTCTAGACACAGGAGGATTCTATGAGAAACAAACAAACACAAAAAGTATTGTACTCTTTCCGAAGATCGAAACTATTCTAATTTCAGTTTCTTTAAGTAAATACAGGGTTCACATAGGCCAAAAATCTTAATTTCCTAAATGAGAGAGTTATAACCCAGATAAGGGTAATGACTTGCCTAAGCAAACAGGTAGATAGTAATAGTAACAAAACTGAGGACAAAATTCAAGTCATCTACGTCTCCAAATAGTTTTAATTCAACAGTTGAAAGAATATTCCAAGTGTCTTTGTTTCAGCATTTGAGGACATTAGCTCAACCAGTGTACTATGGATGCTGTTTCAAGATATCATACTCAAGATATCATAGAGGCTAAAACATCATGACTGTGGCCACATCTTTAAAATATTGCTTAGAGAATCTGGCTTTATTTCTAACCAAACCTACATTGGTTAAAGAGGATACATTAATCAGGATGAAGAGAATTAAAACAAATCTTTGTAAAGTGCTTAATCTGGTCTTAGCACAGTACAGAACACTCTTAGTCATACAACAACGTAAAAACATTTTACCCTTAACCCTGCTTCCATCTAGCCATGGGAATTTAGACAAGTCTTATCCCAGTGAGCTAATTTCTCCACAAATGCACAAGAGGCAATGAGATATAATCAAAATACCCTTACAAGATAGAATATTTAATAAGTCTAGAAATCTCAGATTGTGTTATACATACTCTGAACTGAACTCTTGACCTTCATTCACTTCCATTACTACCACCTTAGTCCAAAAATAAATTATTTCAAGTCTTGATTGCTGTAACATTCTTCTAAATTGTGTCTCTTCTTTCACATATTCTCATTCTGTTTACTCTCAATGTATGAGCAAAATAGAAATCAGATTAACTTCAATTCCAGAGAAAAATCCAAGTTCTGAGAGTGAACCCCAAAGAACTTGATTTACTAAGTTCTGGCCTTATTTCCTAATTCTGGCTCCCTTCCTCAATTTAATTGAATCAAAGATGACTCATTGCTCCTTTTCCAAAATTGATTTGTTGACTTATACTTGATATACAATGAACTGCAGACATAGTTGTACAATTTGGTGAGGTTGAATATATGTGCAAGTTCCTTTGACACCAGCATCACAATCTAAGTACCGTAAATAGCTATCGTGTCCCAAAGTTTTGTATTGGTTCCCTGAATATAGGAACCAAGTCTCAAGCCCATTGTACTAGTGTTCTTTCTGATGTATGCACTCATTACTCAGTGGTAATTCCCAGATCAGCAGCAACAGTATCATCTCAGGAACGGTTAGAAATGCAGCTTCATTTGAACCATCAGAGACTAATTGAAGCAAGACCTCAGGAATAAACGCAGTAATACTTACAAACCACCCAAGTGATAATAATATATATTTTGAGAATTACTAGTGCAGACTAAACATTTAATCAAGATTAATTTTACCTTTTCAAACTGTATATTTTTTTTTACCATGCTGGTTACATTTATTGTCAGAACCCTAATAAAATATTATGGTGGCGTTTAAGTTAAACCTTAAATTGTTAATGAACTGATAATGTATAAATCCACTCAGTACCTTTTTAGTACATGACTGGCTTTAATGCAATTTTTCTGTTGATATTCACTGTTAACATGTAGTCTTTATGCTTTCTATTCGCTGTGATTTTGCTAGAGCTGTTCCTGCCTTCTCGTGTTCTATATTCACTTCCACTTATTCAACTTCTGCACAACCCCTCCAAGGCCAATCCCACAATCAATCTGGAAACCTATGCTGAATAATGAAGTATGGAGGAATCACTTTCTTCTCATTCTGAATTACCATTGTAATTAACACCTGAACAATTGTTTTTGCAAAGCATGCTATCTGTGGATAGAGAGGTTCTTACTATAATTATCGATGCATTAAATGTTTTCTGGAACAGTAATTCCAAGTGTATCATGAATAAATTCATCTTAAAACTTCTTAGATGTTACTTCATCTCAGCACTAAAATACCACTGTTTATTGCAAGGGAGTTCAGGAGACATCAGCAATTCTTTGTTGTTGTTGTCATTGTTTTGTCTTGAGTAATCTCTAATTACCATTCACTAAATAATTATGAATCCCTGAGCTTAATCCCAGCTAAAGAAAACTGTTAGAGAAAATCCAAGTCTATTTAGGTGGTGTTTGGTGCCAAAGTGAGAAAAGGAAGGGAGAATTGTTGTTTACCAAATGGAAGGCAGTAGATTTTAATTTGCCATGAAGTATTGATGATGACATCAACTAACAGCATGTGGTAAGGAATACACCAAGTGATAAACTGTAGCCAACTGTGAGGGAGCTTTTGTTGGTATAAGCTTTCGGTGAGGTAATGTTCTTAGAAGAGGGCAGGTTGAATGAGTGCCACCCTTTCGTAGCATACAGAGTACTGGAGTGCCACAATAAGGTGAAAAAATTACTAGGAACAAATCTATCTACACCTCTAAAACTTAATAGCTGAACCCCCCATGAGAACAGGGAGAAATGAAAATTCAGAGTAGCAAGTGGAACCTGAAGAGTGAATTTGAGTCCACAGATAAAGGAGCACTCTCACAATTTGGCCCTGAAAGTACGGAAAGGGTGATTTTATAGCATAACTAAAAATATTAATGTACTTCAGTTTCAAATTTTAATACAATCTGACAATAATTTCCTTTTTCCCTCATTTGCCTCAGTTGTCTTGCTGCTATTCTTAGAGTACCAGCAGAATTTGTTTTGGCATCTCTAATTCATGAAGCTTTAGGATTTTCTCCAGGAAAACTTGAGATTCAATAGGGCTGAAAATTGTGCAAAGCTCTCTCTATGAAGCAGACCATGGCACTCTGAGACATTTTGACTATATTGGTTGCTTTGTTTTTGGTGGAAAAAGATACAGTAAAAACTGAAATGTTGTTTAGCTTTCTATAGACTCTCAGAACTTCATCTTACAGACCTTGAGACTTTCACTGCCAACAATTTTGATTTTTGTTTTTAATGTTGAAGATGCTGTCTGGAATAATTTAGAGCTGGTTCTCCAAGTTTCAATGCCCTAACGGAAGGTTGACATGTAGCTTAGTGGTAAAGATCTTACATAGCAGGTACAAAACCCTTGGTAGTACAATAACAAAGATGAAGACAATAACCTAATAGAGTAAAATAACTACAAAAACTGTGTTATGATTTCTAAGTTTCCGTATTATTTGGAATCAGCAAGGTTTTTATGTCCAGTGGCATCCTATTGTATGAATGTACTTGGATGGCAAAGTAAGAACATCAAGTTCTTGCAGTTCTTGATTTATCATATGCTGGCCTTTCTTTCCACAGTTTCCCAACGTCACTGAACATCTTGAAGATCAATTTGCAAACTCACGTCAGGAAGTTATCCTTACACAGTTATGGCATTTCCCTACGCAGCACTGTTGATTGGCATGTGTCTGTTGAAGAAAAAGTATCTTATTTCAAACAAAATAAATGTCAGGTTGACATGTTGGGACAAGGTACTTATCTGCTTCAGAATTAACAACCTTCAATAATTTGATTTGGTTCAAATTATCAATTGGTACAAACAAGTTAAAGAATGGTTGAACTGAGTTGATTACATGTGATGGATCTATTTTTTAGCAGGGAAATCAGCCAGATGACTAAAGAATTTTAACATGCAGTTTCTAAATGTGCTCCAAAAGAATTTTCAAATAGAAGCAAACAAAACCCCAAAATAGCCTTATCTAAAATGTCGTATGAAGCAAAGCTATCTTCATATAAACATGACCTATCAAAATGAGCTAACTCAATTCACTATGTGAGTCAGAGCTTAATTTCTTATGGCACCTGAAATAATTCTCTTTAGTGAAGACCTTTCTATATGTTTGCATCTCTTGACTGGATGGGCAGCTGTTTCTATCTGTTTGGAAAAGTTTGACATTGGGTTACCTCTCATTTTGGTTGAAGAGTGAAATATTTTTGCTTTCAAGCAAATCCTTACATTTTATTTTCTGCTTATAGTGCTGGCCATTATTTAAAGAATAAACATTTCCACTTCATTTTAATTTCCTATCAAGGGAGAATAATAGAGACAGTACAGTTATTGGGCACAGCTGCGTTAATGTGCTACATGTAACCTTAAAAATTATGCTGTCAAGTTCACAAAGCCAGCATTTCTGGTTTTCTCTTAGAGTCTGTACACAAGATAAATAAAGGATTTTATTTAAAATTCATAAAAGGATGTATTTTAAAGCATGGCTTTAAACTAATAAAAAGATAAAAATTTATGCTCCAGAACTACCAGTGTATATAACAAGATTATTTTGGTATCATTTTATGAAACACAAGACTATTTTTCTCAACTTACATTTTTACACTTTCACATATTATTACAGTGTCTCATTGCTAAGACTGTTTTAATATTGATTTTCCCCCAAAAATGAAGTGGAAAGTGCTTCTATCTTCTTAAAAATTGTCATATGTTTTGTGCATTTTTACACTCACTGAATAGAAAACCATGATTGTACATGTCCATTTGAAACAACAGTCATGATCCAAATGTTGATGTGTGTTAAGAAGGCATGAAAGAAGAAAATTCCCCAGGACTGTTCCTAAAGCAAAGCTGCTAAAAGATATTTACTTTTCTTTTTTCTTTCTTTTTTTTTTTTTTTGTCTTTTTGAGACAGGGTCTCCCTTTAGTCTCAGCTGGCCTGGAACTCGATTTGTAGACCAGGCTGGCCTTGAACTCACAGAGATCCGCCTACCTCTGCCTCCCAAGTGCTAGGATAAAAGGAGTTTTCCACCACGCCCGGCTGACATTTACTTTTCATTGTAATTATATTCTCTGGTGATTCCACAAGGAAATTGTCACTACATTTGAAAACATGAATCACAAAATATATACTGCCTAGTAAAATAGTCAGACATTCTTTCAGTATATCATCCAGTTCAGCATATGAACAAATTTAACAAGTAAAGAGTTATTACATCTTGAATATGTTTATTTTTCTTGTTATCAACAGGAAGGCTAGTGCAAACTGAGAAAGCAATCTTGAACTACATTGGTAAGTAGTACTTGGAATTTTGTAAAGAATCAGAAAAGTCTGGGGTGGTTGTACACACCTTTAATCTCAGCACTCGGGAGGCAGAGGAAGGCGGATCTCTGGGAGTTCAATGCCAGATTGGTCTACATAGTGAGTTCCAGGACAGCTTGAGCTGCAGGGAGACCCTATCTCAAAAAAAAAAATAAATAAATAAAAGAATCAGACTAAAAACTTGACTTGTGAAGTTACTCAAGTAATGCTTGCTGGATTCAACTTTGGTTTTTTTTTTTTTTTTTTTTTTTTTTTTTTTTTTTTTTTTTTTTTTTTTTTGAGACAGGTCTCCCTTGTAGCCCCAGATGGACGTGGAGCCTCGCTCGTAAAGACAGGCTGGCCTTGAATTCACAGACATCCTCTTGCTCTGCCTCCCAAGTCTGGATTTTAAAGGCATGTACCTACCACCACACCCCAGATCTGGATTTAACTTTAAAAAACGTTTGAGACTAAACCAAACTGCAATAAAAATAGCACATCTCTCTTCCTGCAGATATCCCTGGTGTGGAGGAAGGAGCCTTTACCTTTGTGGGGGCCTTGGATCCTGGCCACGATCTCCTGTGGAGAATAATCCATTGTTGATGGGTAGAGCTCCTGTTTAATATATTTTTGCTTAAGTGCTAGCTTAAGGAGACTTAGCATTATATTTGGTTCTGATAGACGAATATCTTTTCACAGTTTTTCTATGTCCATTAGCCAATAAAGAAGGCAGTTTTACCGATTTTACAAGAGAAACCTCGTATAACAGCTGGCTCCAATCTAGAAGCTGGAGAACAACGCCTCTCATCAGCATATGTCCCCTTATCTATGGGGGGGGTGTGTAAGAAAGTCCTCCTTGTATTAAAAACCTTTGCGCACCTAGAAGTAAGTGTTCTTAGGATCATTAAAATATTCTTGTACAAGTAGGATCCAGAGAGGGGCCTGATGTCTGCAGCAATTCTGAAACATTTCTTCCCTTCAGTCCGCAAGTAGTCAAGTCCCTTCGTGCTGGCACTTTTCTGGTCGACATCCTACTCACGCAAAGCTGCATTTTTTTCTCAGCCATTAAATTGGTGATACTCTGGGCTAGTGGAACATACAATCCTTTCCGCATAGTTAGTTTTAAGATTTGTGGATTGCAAGGTTTTTTTGACAAAAGTTTTCATATCTATCTATCCCCCTTTTTAATTTTAGGTTTTGTTATTGTTTGACCCATGAGTCTCACAAAAAGGCAGTTTGTATTTATATACCTATAGGGTGGAGTCACAGGCACAGAATTCATCAATTCACCCATGCGTTTTTGGGTTACTGTATTTGGATTAACTGGGAAACAACTTTATGTAATTGAAATTAAATCATCCTATAGGTGGAAAGAGATGCGTTACCAGGTGACTATATGACAGCAAAATTTAGAGAACATATTGTTTAATACCAATCACCAAAGGTATTGGTATACAGTTTTTGATTAAAGCTTAATTGGGACAAACAGCAATTTATATAACCAATTAACGCAGATGCTTACCTTTTTTTATCAGCCTTTAAACAACATGTTGTTTAATATACACATATTACTTTTATACCTTGCTGTTGAAGACTTGATATAAACATGGAGAAAGATGTATGGAGACCGAACTTTGTCAAGCAAACGGATGGTCCTCTTGAATGCCAGAGAGTGTTACCAAGGCCACTAACACCAATAAACAATACTAGGTCCCGTGAGTAAGCAGACCCCTCCATCACAGCCAGCAACACCTCACTGGACGGGAAATACTGTGGCAGGCGTGGGCAGCCAGATTTTCTTATATGTCCAAACCTAATTGGCTGATTTGCCTCTCCTCTTGGAGGAATAAAACCCACGGTGATGCCACAAGCGTACGGTCTCTAGTGGTTAGGAGATTGTTATCAAACCACAGAAGACCCTTCATACTTAACAGAAGAAAATGTAATGAAATTATATGTTATATATAATAAAAAATTAAAAAAAAAAACCTACCATAACAATTAGTACTGTTTAAATACCTATATATCTAATTGTGTGTGCTTCATTAGTAGGATCGAAAGGCTATATATTATACTGTTTAAATACCTATATATCTAATTGCATGTGCTTCATTAGTAGGATTGAAAGGTTATGCCTGGACAAGCTGGCAGCCCATGAAAGAAAACAGCCAGAATTGACTAGAGACCAAGACAACAGCTCCAGAGAAAGTAGACTGTTTTGCATCTCATCCACCTGTGGCCCTTTTCTAAGCCTAGGGAACAATCTGCGGAAGAGGAGGCGCGATAGAATGTAAGGGCTGCGATTGGGGTGAATGGTGAAACTAAAACAATATAGACTGGAGACTCAGTTGATCAACTTGATTGAACATACAAGCCCCCCCTGCTGGATGGTGGGACCCATGAGCTGTGTAGGTTTGGGCACAACTGCTCACAAATTGGTTTTACATGAAGGATGCTTGTACTCACGAATTATCACTTATTGTTAAAAAAAATGAAAACAAAACAAAAAAACAGAAAGATGCAGAAAAGTTACGGCAGAATGCATGATCTGGGATGGATAGGGGTGGGGTGGGGTGAAGGGAAGGGGATATACGCCTGAACTGAATTGGAAAATGATGTATGAAATACACAAAGCATCAATAAAAAATTAATTAAAAAAATAAACAAAATAAAATTTAATATGGTTCACCTTACAAAAAGTTAAAAAAATAGCACATCTCTCGATTAATAAGTTTGTAGTTAGCAAATCTTTCTGCCTCAATTTTCATTCGTGCATTGGTATAGGCGTGTTACACAGGACGTAATCTTTATAAAATCAAAAGCTGCAACATTGAAATAATGTCTGATTGTGACTCATCATTTTAGGATGCACTATTCATCAAAGAGGCTTCTTTTTGCAACAAGTGGAGCCTACTGCAGAGTTCCACAGCTGGTCACTCAGAGAGTATGTGTCTGAGATATACCCATCCCTAGGTCACATATCTGCAGTGGAACCTTTACACCTAAGGCATATGGAACATAGTAGAACAGGGAGTGGAGAGAATACTAGTGCATCTGGCAACTCTCACAAGGAAAATTATGCACACAGAAGGCCACAACTGGGTAAATTTTAGATAATAAGAGACTTCAGAGTGTGTGTCTTTGGATAGGACTCACCTACCCAGGGTTCAGGGATTATTGTGGAAGAGAGGGCAGAAAGACTGTAAGAGACAGTGTTAGTCCATGAACATAAACCGAGGCTTTCAGGCTCCTGGGAGCTTGCTCATGCGACATTGTGGCAATGGTGACTTTGAGCACAAGACCCATGCCAATTCAATCAGACAAGGGACCAGAGTAGAATGATGGAAATGGACAGTGGGCTAGCCCCTAGTCTGAGAATTGTTGGAATCTGATTATGGCTGGGTGAAGAATAGACCTTACTTGAGATCTCTAGATAGGCTGCATAGATTATAGTGGATGAACTTGCACTGAAACACATGTGGGTAAAATGCAGAATACAGGAAGCCTGGTGGGAGGAGGGTGTGGGAGCATGGATGGGGAGGGGTTCTAAATTTGATTAGGAACTGTTGTATGAAATGTCAAAAGCTTAATAAAATATTTTTAAAAAGATATATTTCTTCAGTGGGAGTGTATTTCTAATTGATCATCAGATACATTTCATTGTGAGGTGAAAAATGAGCAGGCTGGGACCTTTCAAAAAGTGATTATTTATCCATTTATTGATTTATTGATTAATTTATTTCAAAATAGTCCATCAGTAACACTGAATTCTATAACAGGAATTCTCTTACCTCATTACAAAGCTGCTTCCATTACAATTCCGAAATGTGAATATAATCTTTTCACAATTCTTAGAAACCATTAAATTACAAAATCCACAAAACCTGATTGAACTAAAAAGGAGAATTATAGACCATCTCCCTCATGAACACAGATGCCAAAATTCTAAACAGAATACTGGCAAATCGCATACAGACCCACATCAAGAAGATCATCCATCATGACCAAGTTGGATTCATACCAGAGATGCAGGGATGGTTCAACATATGAAAATCAATAAACATCATCAAACACATAAACGGAATCAAAGACAAAAACCACACCATCATCTCAATTGATGCTGAAAAAGCCTTTGACAAAATCCAGCATCCCTTCATGCTTAAAGTCCTAGAAGGAATTGGATTGGAGGGATCATTCCTCAATGTAATCAAAGCCATATACAGGAAACCCACAGCCAATATCATCCTAAATGGGGAAATGACGGAAACATTCCCTTTAAAGGTAGGAACTCGGCAAGGCTGCCCCCTATCACCACTCCTCTTCAATATAGTGCTTGAAACACTTGCTAGAGCAATAAGGCAAGAAAAGGATATTAAAGGAGTACTAATTGGAAAAGAGGAAGTCAAACTATCCCTATTTGCTGATGATATGATTGTTTACTTAAGAGATGCAAAAAACTCCACCAGAAAACTCCTAGAAACGATTAACAGCTTCAGCAAAGTGGCAGGATACAAAATTAACCTTAGAAAATCAATGGCCTTTCTTTACACCAAGAACAAGCAACTGGAGAAAGAATTCAAAGAGACCTTCCCACTCACAATAGCCTCAAAAACAATAAGATACCTAGGAACAAACCTAACCAAAGACACCAAAGACCTCTACAACAAAAATTTTAAACCCTTAAAGAAAGAAATTGAAGAAGACCTCAGAAGATGGAAAAACCTCCCATGCTCATGGATTGGGAAAATTAACATTGTAAAAATGTCCATTTTACCAAAACTCTTGTATAGATTTAATGCAATCCCAATCAAAATCCCCAAGAGTTTCTTCACAGGCTTGGAAACAAAAGTTCTTAAATTCATTTGGAGAAACAAAAGACCCCGAATAGCCAAATCAATCCTGAGTGAAAAGAGCTACACAGGAGGGATCTCTATACCAGATTTTAAACTATACTACAGGGCTATAGTCATAAAAACAGCCTGGTACTGGCACAAAAACAGACCTGTTGACCAATGGAACAAAACCGAAGATCCAAATCTGAGCACATACAATTTCAGCCATCTCATATTTGACAAGGGGGCCAAGAAACCACAATGGAGAAAAGACAGCATCTTCAGCAAGTGGTGTTGGCAAAACTGGATCACCACTTGTAGAAGAATGAAATTAAACCCCTACCTCTCACCCTGTACAAAAGTCAACTCCAGATGGATTAAAGACCTCAACGTGAAACCCCAAACTCTGAAGGTGATAGAAGAAAAAGTTGGCAGCAGACTACAAGACATAGGCGTAGGAAAAGACTTCCTAAATCAGACAGCAGCTGCACAAGAATTAAGGTCGACAATTGACAAATGGGACCTCATCAAACTCAAAAGCTTCTGTACATCAAAAGAAACAATCAAGGAAGTGAAGAGAAATCCCACAGAGTGGGAGGAAACCTTCACTGCAGATACATCTGACAAAGCATTGATTTCCAGAATATATAAACTACTCAAAAAACAAAGAAAAAAGAAAACAAATGACCCGCTCAATAGATGGAGCAAAGAACTGAACAGAGACTTCACAAGTGAGGAATTAGAGATGTCTGAGAAACACCTCAAGAACTGTTCAACATCACTAATCATTAAGGAAATGCAAATGAAAACCACTTTAAGATATCATCTTACTCCAATAAGACTGGCTAGGATCAAGAAAACAAATGATACCAAGTGCTGGAGAGGTTGTGGGGAAAGGGGAACACTCATCCACTGCTGGTGGGAATGTAAACTCGTACAGCCACTATGGAAAGCAGTGTGGAGAACCCTTGGAAGACTTGGAATGAACTTGCCACCCGACCCAGCCATACCACTCCTGGGCATGTACCCTCAAGACTTACGCCACCACAGAGATACATGCACGGCCATGTTTATTGCAGCTCTCTTCACAATAGCAAGGAGCTGGAACCAACCTAAATGCCCCTCAACTGACGAGTGGATAGAGAAAATGTGGTACATCTACACAATGGAGTTCTATGCAGCAGTAAAGAAAGACGACATCACGAGCTTTGCAGGAAAATGGCTGGAGCTAGAGGACATCATGCTGAGTGAAGTAACACAGTCCCAGAAAAACAAACGACGCATGGTATCACTCATCTGTGGATGCTAGTGCCAATTACCCAGTTGTAAGTATTTCTTGTGTAGGGCCCCCTGAGCTTTTGTACAAAGCAGTTGGGCATAATGCATTTTGGAAACAACAACAACAACAACAACAGAAAAGACTGCATCAAAGAACTGACTGAAACAGTGAACTTCTGCTCAAAACAGTCAACTTCCCCATGGAAAATATTGAGAAAGACTAAGAGATGAAAAGCATGTTTGGCAGAATGCATGAGCTCTGGCGGGGTGGGGGAATGGGTGGGAACACGGGTCTAGATTTGTTAAAAATAAATAAATAAATAAATTTATGTGAAAAAAAAACCTGATTGAATACCTCCCCATGCACCTGTGAAACTGATTCTTTGTGTCTGAAGAGTTGTTTAATAATAAAGTTTTAAATTGATTGGTATGATCAAAAGATATTTTTTAAATCCCAATCAATAAACCATAATATATGATTAACAAAATAAGTCACATAAAAAGGAAAGGACAGTGTAAAATAAATCAGTGAAATACAGTTCAACTTCAATGGCTCATAAATTACAATGCAGAAATATTTTGCTTTGAGAGGACAGTGGTGGACATAAAAGCAATAATTGGACTGGGTCTGGCTATGTCAAAAGTGACCAAATGAAGTAATTATGTTTTTGGATCTCTATAGCCACCCCTCTTCAGTGAGGGAGCTTTCATTATGTCACTTTCAAACATGATCATGACCTCTTCTTACTTATAACATTTGGCCTGTACCTAATTAATATCCCATTACTGCTTCTGCCTTCCTAATGTTGACATCTCATATTAGATTTCTGTCGTCTATTTACTGGTGTTATTTTGAAAGAAACTGGGAAGAGAATAGGAGTATAAATCGTCATCAAGGAATTTCTTTTTTGAAAATTCATCTCTGGGGCTGGAGAGAACAGTGGTTAAGAACACCGACTGCTCTAGCAGAGGACTCAGGTTCGATTCCCAGCACCCACATGGTGGCTAAGAACCGTCTTTAAGCTGGGTGTGGTGGAGCACACCTTTAATCCTAGCACTCAGGAGGTAGAAGCAGGTGGATCTCTGTGAGTTCAAGGCCGGCCTGATCTACAGAGTGAGTTCCAGGCCAGCTGGGGCTATAGGGAGACCCTGTCTCAAAAAAAATATCCCTGTAGACAAGAAACCAGAGATATATTTTCAACTGTTATGAATAAAGGCAGAAAAAGGAAGGACTGAGATGGATTATATCTCACACCCCACACACTCTTGCATTTATAACCTAAGAATATTAAGCAGCTCCAACAGTATGAAACAATGGTTAAAGGTTTGTATACAAAGGTCAACATTTCATTTAAATGATCAATATTATATTTTATTGTCTATGTAATCCTGAATGTGTAATGTAATTACCTTTGCCTCAGTGCCATCACTTGTAAAACAGAGTTTATGTTAATGATTACAACTATCTCTTAGGGGCCTTTTGGGGGAAGCAGTATATTACTGCCTGAATTAATATATGTTAAGATGAATTCATACATGTCAAGTACTTTAAATCATGAGGGCCATGTAGTAATTTAAAGCAATTTAACTTTTGGCCTTTAAGTAATTATATACATTATGTTGGTCAAATGCTACCTGACATTTATTGAATACTTACAACATGACAACTCATCACCGAGGGATCCCTGCAGACTGAGTTTCTTGCTCAATGCTTCTTATTTCTTTTGAGATGAACTGATGTAATTATTCACCTCATTTAAAGTTTGGTACCACCTTCTCTCCCTTCCCCTATTAAGTTGAGAACAGCAGTCAGTTCTGCCACATCTAGCTTTTGTTGGGTATTTTCTATCAGCATTTTTATATTATTTAGACTTTTCCTGAATGTAAGGATTCTAATTACACGAATTACATGCTGCCTAGCTGCTGGGCTTAGGCACCTAAGGACAAATATATAAATTCATGAGAGGTAAATAATAGCTGGTGAAGGACAGCAAAAGGATCCTTGTTTTATTAATATTTACATGCCAGCTTATCTATAGTGTCCAACTTAATAAGGATACTCAGTACATGCTGTTATTAGTTTTCTATTGCTGAGAGAAATCATTGGGTGTTACCACCCACCATGGACTGGGCCCTCCCACATCACTCAACAATCAAGAAAATGCCTCAAAGACATATTCACAGCACAGTCCAATGGAGGCAATTCTCTGATTGAGATGATCTCTTCCTAGGTGTACCAAGTTGACAACTGAAGCTATCCAGAACACATGATAAAAGACTGAATGTGATCACTGGTCATTTCTTATTAAGATCATAGGGGACTTTTGATGTCTTTGTATGAAAGTAAGGAAGAAAATGGAGAGAATAGAGACATAGTCCTTAGGCATGCTGAAAACATTCGCTTGTCTGGAGATATATCTTTGACTTAGCCAGGACAAATCTATAAAAGTGAGAAAGTGCTTGAACACTCTATAGTTGATTACATGTGGAGAACCATTTTTAACTCCAGTTCCAGGGGAATCTGACACCCTCTTCTGACCTCCGCAGCATTGCACGACACGGGTGCACCAACCTACATGCAAACGTACATTCATACGCATAAAAATAATTTTAAAAGGCTATGACTAGAGTGGGAGAAGTATCTCGCTTGTGAAGAATGTTTCTAAAATATCCCCAAAATATATACTGGTAGAGAAAATGAAATATTTTAGCCACATAAAATTACTAGGCTGCCAGTAACTAAGTCACAACCATATTTAATGGAAAGGAAACTTAGATCTTCTATTTCTTCCTCCTCCTGTATTGTTACAATTTAATTTTCAGAAGGTAGGAAAAGAGAGCAGTATTCAAGGGTACATTGAGAAATCAATCAATCAATCAAGCAAGCAATCAATCATATATTTGAGTAAGAAACCTAAAGCTTTTATCAAATTATTTCTGGAACATAGATAAACCCACTAGCTTTACCTATGTCTTTATATTTCAATAATAGATCTTATGTACATGCTTCAGGGATTTATCTATAACATTAAAGGAGAAGAGGAAGTTTTTCACCCAGAGACATGTAATAGAGAAAACTTGAACTTAAGCAGAAAATATCAAAGACAGCTGAGTCTAATAGAAGGAGGGTTTTTTTNTTTTTTGTCTTTTATTTGAGACAGGGTCTCCTTGTATCTCCAAGTAGCCTGGGCTTGCTATGTAGACCAGGCTGGCTTCTATCTCATAGAGCTTCACCTGCCTCTGTCTCTATGTCACAGAGATCCACCATGCCAAATGAATAGATGACTAGAAGGACTTTTGTTGCATGTCTGAGAGTTCTCAGATTTGATACACCTAGCAAGAAAGTTATGGAATTGAAGATTTGGCCTATTGTTCATGTCTTCATTTCTGCCCCTGTAACTGCCTTCTATAACTTTATTGTTCTGCTTTAAGGATCCCATTTTGCTGCATGTCAAGCCCAGCTTCTGACTATAGACATACCTACATTCCTTCCCATAATTCATCTAAACAAAAGATATGATGCCTAATTAACCATTCCAGGGTTGCTTTTTCTTCATTGGTAAGATGCAAATAGTGTAAAGTCAGCAAATTGTTGTCTTGGGAGTGTTACTCTAACAAAACTTGAAAGCTTATTAAAATACCTGCTATATATAGGCTTTCAGGATAGGGCTTTTCTTTATGTTTCTTCGGTTACCTTAAATCAGTTTTTGAGCCCTGAGTGCAAATGTATCACTTAAGATTGGTGTACTAATGTGGAAAAGGGTCAAATCAGAGAAGTTGAAAGCATGTAATTTTGTTAAAGAGTTAATTTCAATGGTGAAATTACTTCATTCCTCAATCCACAACCCCCTGCACAATAGGATTTTGCTTAATTTTTGTTTTATTTATTTTTTGTTGTGGTGCTGAAAGGGGAATGCTGGTCCTAGCACATAGTAAGCAGGTGATCTACCTCTGAGCTTCATCCACAGCCTTGCATTATGTTTTCATTTAATGATTATTTTACTTTGTTACTAAGTCATCAGTTGTTTTAAAATTAACTCGTTGAGATTAAAATTTTGTTTTAACACATAAAGGAAGGCATTCACTTTTTGTCCTGTGATTTGGAATAAATGCTTTCTTTTGCCCATTGAAATGAAACAGTAGAAATAGAGCTTCAAGTAGATTTATTCTATACTGTGAGTATCACATTTCTATAAAGTCAAAAGCTCTCTACCTATTGTCCCCCGACCGAAAAAAGGAAGAAAAACCCAAACAACTTCAGAGATATTTCTCTGGAAGGGGAATTCTAAACCTATACTTAGAGTTCAATAGTCTCTTCTTGAAATATGTACATGTCAGCTACTTGAGGTATCACTTTAAGATATCTGTAGAGAGATACGCATAGGAAAACACTTTCTAAATCAGACAGCAGCTGTGCAGGAAATAAGGTCAACAATTGACAAGTGAGACCTTATTAAATTCAAAAGCTTCTGTACCCTGGAAAGAAACAATCAAAGAAGTGAAGAGAAAATCCAGAGAGTGGGAGGAAACCTTCACCAGTGATACATTTGATAGAGCATTAATGCCCAGACTATACAAACTACTCAAAAAACAAAGGAACAAGAAAAGAAATGGCTCACTCAAAAGGTGGAATAAAGAGCTGAACAGAGACTTCAAAAATGAAGAAGTAAACATGGCTGAGCGACATCTTAAAAATGTTCGACATCATTATAATTACAGAAATGCAAATTAAAACCACTTTAAGATTTAATCTTACTCCAGTAACACTGGCAATGATCAAGAGATCAAAGATAGCAAATACTAGAGAGGTTGTGGGGAAAGGAGAACACTGGTCCAGTGCTGGTGGGAATGAAAACTCATGCAACCTCTATGGAAAGCAGAGTGGAGAACTCTCAAAACACTGAAAATGAGCCTACCACCTGACCAGTCATACCACTCCTGGGTATATACCCACAAGACTCATCCTACTGCAGAGATACATGTACATTTATGTTTATTGCAGCTCTCTTCACAATAGTGAAGAGCTGGAAGCAACCCAAGTGTCTGTCAACTGACAAGTGGGTAAAGAAAATGTGGTACATCTACACAATGGAATTTTATGCAGCAGTAAAGAAAGATGACATCATGAACTTTGCAGGTAAATGGATGGAACTATGCTAAGTTCAATCACACAGTCCCAGGAAAACAAACGACATATGGTTTCCCTCATTTGTGGATTCTAGCATCTAATTCCTATCTGTAAGGCAAACTGAATAATTCTCTTTTATTCTTTCTTTCTTTTTAGTAAATATAATACCTGATGTTACTCATCAACTTACTTTGTAATGGAATATTCTTTGCTTGCATCCAGCCCTAACGTCAAAATGTGAATCCCTAAACATGTTTTGGAATTAAAAAGAAAAAAATATGTATCAAATCCACAAAATTCAATAAAAAGCCTGATATAAAAAGATATATGTATACTTAATGTTAATAAACAATAAGCATGTGTTGTAGGTCATCTCGTGAAGATTTATTATTATTTTAGGTGTATGAGTATTTTGTCTGCATGTATGTATGTACAGCCTGAAGAAGCCAGGAGATGGGTAGTTGGATCTCTAGAACTGAGGTTACAGACAGTTATGAACCACTGTGTAGGTGCTGGGAACTGAACTTCTGCCAGATGTCTACATAATCACATTAAAAAGTGTGGCAGTGCATGCCTTTAAGTCCTACACTCAGGGGGCTGATGCAAGATGACCTGAATTTCAGGACTAATTTGGGCTACATGGTGACATTTTCATATAAATAACAAATCATCTGGGAAACCATTATGCCATGTATGTAGAATTCTCTTTTAAAACAAATCTAAGAAACTATCTTGCTGAAAATGTGCTAAAGTGGATATATGTCTTTTTTTTCTGTTTATATGGATATTGGCATGATTTGAGAGATGAGTTCAAGGGAGGAACACTGAGCAGTTTATATGGTTGCTAAAGCTATGGGAGCATTTCATTATTTATGCGTTTGAAAATCAAGTGTTTCAAAAGAACACAGGTACCAAGTTTTGCTAAAGGTTAGAGTATCTTTAGGTCTGAGGCATCTTTTCTGAAGCAATAAATACTTTTTATATAATGATAAAAATCACTCAGCTGCCAAACATTAAGACAAATGTCTTTCTCGGATGATCCAGAGAGTACAATGCTATCTCCTTAACCTTATAGGAACAACTTACCTAGAAAATCTATTTTATTTAGCAGAAAAGTACTCCAAGTATGCCCTGACAATTCTTTTTTTTTTAATTTTTTATTTATTTATTTTTGTATGTGTATAAATGTACTGTCTGCATGCAAGTTTGTGCACCCGTGTCGTGCAATGCCGCGGAGGTCAGAAGAGGGTGTCGGATTCCCCTGGAACTGGAGTTCTCCTGGAATTGGAGTTTCAGACGGTTCTTGGCCGCCATGTGGGTGCTGGGGATCGAACCCAGGTCCTCTGTAAGAGCGGTCGGCGCTCTTAACCGCTAGGCCATCTCTCCAGCCCCGCCCTGACAATTCTTGTCACCAATCTTTACCTCAGTTTTCCCATCTGTATAATGAAAGACTCCACTAAATAACATTGAAAAGCCTCTTCTTGCTCTAATGTCTATAATTCTTTGAAATTCAAGGAATAGCCTTTTCTTTTTTAATTTTACTTTTTTTATGTGTATGAATGTACTGTCTGCATGTAGGTTTGTGCACCCGTGTCCTGCAATGCCACAGAGGTCAGAAGAAGGTGTCGGATTCCCCTGGAACTGGAGTTAAAGATGGTTCTCAGCTGCAATGTGGCTGCTGGGGAATCAAACCTGGGTCCTCTGCAAGAGCAGATGGCACTCTTAACCGCTAGGCCACCTCTCCAGCCCCCAGGAATAGCCTTTTCTAAGAGCATCTTCAACTAGTGTGAAAACTGTCCAGCATTTCTGTCCATCATAATTCCATCTGAAAATTCAGAAGAGGTGAAAGAGCTCTCTTTGGCTTAGGTAGAAGCAGCATTAACCTTGTGTCATTTCAGGCCCTGATATTTAATGGGGAGCACCTGGACCTGAGATTGAGCAAGGCAGTCTACCTCTGAATCTTACTAACTCTAGACAAGGAACCATTGGATTTCCTTTTGATGTTAGTGAGCTAACAATTGGGCTCACTTATATAACGTTATTATAAAGGGAGATGAGTAAATGGATGGGACGTTGAAGCTGTCTGAACTTCTCAATTGTAAACGTGTTTCTAAAATAGTAGGCTCTTGTTATATCTAGAAATTGCAACGTATAAAATATCTTTGATAGTTAATAGTTCCTTGCCCTTCTTTGAGGGAAATAAGCCTATTATTGGCTGGGTAAGGTTTTTGATATTTTATCAGACTTCACCTTCTATACAGAAGCAGTGTGGATCGATATATCAAAGGATCTAAATAAGAGTAGAAGCAAGTCACCCCTTTTCTGTCTCAGGAACCAGTCACCTACTATATTGTCAAGACATATTTATTTAAAACTAGATGCTCTTTTGTTCCTTTGTAATCATTCTGACTCACATGTTCATCTTTAATGCAGTCTTAATCAAAGTGGTAAGACCTGTCCTTCCAAAAGATTTGCATTTACTTTAAGTATATGTTGATTTCTGCCATTTTAAATATATATATTATATAAATATATATAATATTATATATAATTATTAATATATAAAAATAATTTTATATATATAATAATTACGTATATTTTAATAAAATATATATATATATATATATATGTTTAGGTTTAGAATTTCATTTTGGTTTTATCCAGCATTTTGTCTAGCTCTTTGCAAATCTGTATGTAACTTCCTGGTTGTTTGTGTAATTTTTATTGTCAACAGTATTTTCTGACAATTATATGGTAGGCAATTGTTGCTAGAAATATGTCTTAAAGCAGTAAATGGATCTTTTAAAATATTTTGTATCTTGAATTACACTCAAATATTTGAAAGTCCTCTTGCAAGTTCATTCATTCTTTTCTCTTTAACTTTTAAGTCTTTTGTGGAAAAACAGAGAAAATAAAAAACCCTGACTCAAAGCAGATGGAGCTGTCAAGAATCACTCACACAGGTGAGCTGAATTGAGCTGATTAGTTGCTAAGTGCTAACAGCTGTTTGGATAGACTGAGGAAATTGTAGAAGACCCCCTCCCCACCAACCTTTACTGGAATAGATTTGGAGCAAGTATCATAAAGGAAAATAGAATTGCTAGGGGAATTATATTTCTTGGATTTTCAAATATAAAGGAAAATGAAAAGCAAAATGCAGACTGATGGTATCTTTCATTAACAAATGCAGCATGAAAATTGGTAGAGCTTATTGTCTTAAAAGTAAATTTATATTGTGAAGTAACTGAAACATCTTCAATCAGATGCAATGAAATGTCAGGTCCCTCTGTGAAATTGCTAATATTTTTCCCTATCGAATTTTTGATACAGATTGCAATTTGAAATATCTCACTGACAGTTGAAATCTTGCATATTCTATTTAGATGCTTTGAGGACTCCTAAAAATTCTAAAGAGGCAGAATCTTATGTGGCAGAAGTATCTGTCGTTTGGTTTTTAAGCCCATGAAGCAGGTTGATGGATAAAAGAAGAGAAATATGATGGACTTAATATTATCACAGAGCAGACAGCTTTACTCTGGAAAAAGAGAAACAATCCGAACAAGGCAAAATTTCAAGAATTGTTTATTTCTTGAAACTGACTGTTTTCCAATCCATTCTACTCACAGGTAACACATAAAAAAAAAAGAAAAACCACAATTCTTGCTGTGGTCTCTTACACAAGAAACCTCCATTCTCATGATTAAAGTTTACTTCCAAGGCTTATCTCAGTGGGCAAGATAACCAAAGGGCCAATATTATCCCACTCAATATTATTTATCAGGACTTTGGTAGCCTTGATCTAAACTGAAGGATTTGTCAGCAGCCATATTTTAAATATCTGAATAGCAAAACCCAAAGTGACTAATAGACTATGGTAAAAGGCAGTCCCATTACATAGTAACATGATGTTCCTGATCCTAAAATAATAGTGAAAATAAATGAAAAACAAGAGTGACATGCCAAATCCATGGGTGCTTAGTGCATGCTGGCAAGCCTGTGGCACCAAGATTAATTGTAGCCACAAAAAAGTAAAAGCCCTAACAGCAAAAGTACAAGGAACAGTGTGACCAGATGCTTATCAGCATTTTCTCAAACCGAGATGCTTCTTTGGTCTATTCACTATTCTCAGTGTTCTCTACTGTATCTTTGTTAATGGGCTTCTCAGTCTTAGAGTAGCTTCCAATGTGTAGCACAACGTAGTAGTTAAAACAACCGCACACATTTTACTCTTTCACTTGCTGCCCACATTTCTTTAAGCCAGTTACTAAAGCTGTGTTTTTTAGAATGCTTAGCTGTGTTTTTTAGAATGAGCAAATATGTAAAATAATGAAGAAGGTGCCTGGCACACAGTAACTCCTATGTAAGTGTGTGCTTTGTTCTTTTTTTTTTTTTTTTTTACTTTTTCCTTCAAGGCTCAATTTAGCTTATATCATTTTTAAGGAAGTAACATAAGTGCTTGTGTGCCTTAGAACTCTCAACACTTAATGTGGCAATTGTTTTGTGATTAATGATATATTACCATTAGAAAAGTTCACATTTTCTATTTTTTGTTTCTGTTTTTTTGATACTTTTATTGATGATTTGTGTATTTCATACATTATCTTTCAGTCCAGTTTAGACACATTCCCCTCTCCCTGCCCCCCACCGCACCCCAGTTCATGCCTTCTGCCAGACATTTCTTTCATCTTTTTCTCAGTCTTTCCAAAGTTTTTCATTGCAGAGGCTTGTTTGGGCTGAATACAGCAACAATATAAAGACTTGATCAAAGAACTGACATACAGTTAAGTTCACATTTTCTTAACATTATTTTTTTATCATTATCCCAAAGTCTTGTATCTCTAAAAAAGTACTCCAGAGAATAGGAAGCAGACCTTTTAATATTGTAAAGTGAATAAATTGATGACTGGTTATCACACGGAGCAGGGCTTATAGGTTTTCTTTACTAATTAAAATATAAGAAAAAAGAGACTATTTATCCTTTAAATTTAGAGAGCAGTGAATGGTGGGCACTTATGATTTCTTGTTAAAAAAGGAAGGAAAGCTTATATTGTAACTGGAATTCCTCAACTCCTTTCCAGAGATGTATTCCATTTCAAGAAAAATAAAGTTTGCTTAATAGCATAGTGACTATTAGTGCTAGGTAGGGACCTTGATTTAATAGTACACATCAAAATGTTGACAATGAGGCATTCAAAATTGATGAATGCTCCAGGATTTACTAACCACTTCTCATCATGATGCATACAGAAAATGAACATAATAGAGTTTAAAGGGAACTCCAAGGCAAGCAAAGAGGGCTCTGCAAGTCATGAGTATCTGGATTCATGAGTTTGTTCACTTCATCTCTAATACTCTGGTCAATAAAGTTCCTGGAATGTTTCTCTAAGTGCTGAGAGAGCACACAATTATGCACAGCTCTAGTACGCATCCACAATACACTAGTTATTTGGGGGAACTCTGCTACTTTTGAAACATGAAGTACTCTAATCCATACATTTTTAATACAAAACAAGAAAGACTTACAATGAGAATATACAGATAGCTGAGCATGGTGGCACAGACTTATAATCCCAACTACTCAGGCAAGACAGGAGAACTGCAAGGTCAAGACCGGCCTGGAAACATAGTGAAACCCTGTTTCAAGATAATAACTAAAAACAAAGGGGGTAGGAATGTTGCTCAGTGATAGAGTGCCTGTCTAGTATGTGTGGGGTGCCAGGTGGACTTACCAGTACAGAAGACTATCTCAAGAAAGTCATTTCATCAAGGAAATATAAAAATTATGTCCATAACAATAGACTTCTAAAACATGAAATTAAAACTAATCACATCAAGGGGAGAAACACATTTTACCAATACTAGTGAAACATTTCAATACCTTCTTTTCAGAATTAGATTAAATATGTAACTAAGTGAAAGATTCTCCAAAGCTTTTAAAGGGACCAAAATGAAGTCAAAGAAGTTATTCGAAAAAATTTTAAGATTAACAAAAATTAATGAACAAAGCAAATCATATTGGTTGCAGATAACTGTAATTAGAAATTCTGAGCTGTAAACGTTTACATTAAAACTGATCAGAGAGATAATGTTGTTTAGACTGTAGGCCTAGCATATGCATGGCTCTGACTTTAATCTCTAACACCAAAATAAAGGGTGTGAAGATGTCAAGTCAATAATTCAACAACAGGAAACTAGGAAACGAACAGCTTGTAAAACCCATAGGAAGCAAGAATAAAATACTGGAAATTATGATGGAAATAAATTAAGAATAGGAAAACAGTGGCAAAAAACCCCAAGTCAAGTTACTCCTTGGAAAAGATAATGAACAAAATTGATCATAATTTCAATAGATGAACAAGGAAAAAAGAGAAACGTACCAATTACTTATATCTAGAATGAATGCAACATCATTAAGAACTATAAAAAGTAAAAGTCAGTATGAGAAAGAATATAAATAATTTTAAGCAAACAAATAAAAATATAGATGAATGAAAAACTTAAGTTCTCATGTTCCCTGCGAGGCACTTTTCTGACAGAACTATGCCCTTAGCCCCCTAAAAATGTTTAAGTATCAATATCATGCAAGTGGGCTTACATGTGTAAAGGACAGTGTTTGAGACTGAGCTTCTTTCTCTCTCATTCTCCATATTATTTTTTGAAACAGCGGCTCTCGCTGACCTTGGATCTCATTGATTGGCTAGACTGGCTGACCAGTAAGACTACCCTGGGCTTTTCCTAGTTCTATTTTCCCCAAAGTGGGATTACAGGTGAGTGGCTATTGTGCTTGGCTTCTCATGTGGGTGCTGGTGACCAAAAGTCAGGTCCTCCTGCTTGCCTCACAGTGACATTTCTGAATGAGATGTCTTCAGTCCCCCAAAATGGTAAAAATTCAATATCACACCAAATATCTTTTCTGCAAAGAATGAAACAAAATGAAAAATCAATGAGAGTTGGGACTTTAGAAATTATATAAGTATGTAGAAATTAAGCAACATGCTCCTAAATAATGAAAGGGTCAATAAAGAACTTAAAAGATAAAAATTTAAACCCTTAATTCAAATGAAAATAATTCTGATATTATTATATAACATGTACCTTAAATATGTAGTTATTATTTATTAAAAGCAAACTGAAGCTGGAGTGGTGGTGCACACCTTTAATCCCAGCACAAGCACACGGGAGGCAGAGGCAGTCAGATCTCTGTGAGTTCAAGGCCAGCCTGGTCTACAGAGTGAGTTCTAGGACAGCTGAGGCTATAGAGGCCCTGCTCCAAAAAGACCAAAAAAAAAAAAAAAAAGAATAGAAAACTGAAAACAAAAGAAGATAGAAAAATCTAATTTATTTTTCAAAGAAGCATGAAAATTATAATAAAACACCCCCTAAGACTACAAGGAGCACAAATAGTCACAGTGAGGTAGGCTGAGTATGGTATTGGTTATTTATTTCTAGGTTTGGGGACCTTATTTTGGTAAATATTTATATGTGAAAATCATTATTGACATTGTTTGACTTCACATACATAAAATCGTATGTCTACTATGTATAAACAGTAACAAGGACTATAAGTTAAGCTACAAACCATTGTGATTCTATGCCCTTTTGCTTTTGCTTCTTGTGTTATTTCAAGGTTTATTAATAATGTATATATACTTGTAGAAGTTAGAATATAAATAAATGCTATTTAAAATATTCCATTCCTCCTTTATATATTCTAGTAGGAAAGGCATGGAGATGACTTAAGTTGTGTTCATGTGCCTCTATGTGTGTGTGTGTGTGTGTGTGTGTGTGTGTGTGTGTGTGTGTGTGTCCTCAAGCTTTTGTTAGCCTAAGTGTTAAATCATAGATCTTGACTAGCCAAATTCTCAGAGCAACTACCCTGCTTCATCCTAACCAGAGACCTGCTGAATTTGGTGTCAACATTTTAGTGCAAATACCAGATCAGTCTATCTTAATCCCATATGTGTGTTGTTTGGGCCCATAGTGCCTTTTGTAAAGTGGTATCTCATGCCATCCTTTCCTCACTAATGTTGAAACTACAGAAAAGAGTCATGGAGACAGGCCACAAAGTGATAGCTTTTGCCAAACCATTCCCTCTCTGGCTTCTATAAGTAGTTGAAGACGATTCAGCCTGGATTTTGCAAAATATAACTATTAGTCAAACAAGCACTCTTTGCCATGTATATGACTTCCCTTAATTAAATACAAATACAAGTCTGTGAGGGTGCAGCAACTGATGAACGTTTTTAGTTCACCATAGGTTTTACTAAGAAACTATGCCTCTTTCAAAGCATTACACATGCACACACACAAACACATGCATGTCTGTACATATATAAATACGTATATAGAGATGTTTTAATGAAAGCATCAGGTTTAAAATCTGAAAAGCTCAACAAAGAAGAAAACAAGTTTAACTCTATATTACTTTTATTTGTAAGAAGGACACAAAATCTTTAGTTATAAAAGAAATATGAAAATTCCAAGTAAAATTTAAATAATGTTTAAGTACTAAAACACCACATTTTAAAATGGCCATAAAAATGGAAGATAGACTAAATTTTGTACTTAATAAAAATGTTGACATCAAATATTATCTAACACAAGCTTATGATTTTATACTTTTTGTTTCAGGAAGATTTTTAGTTTATAACATTTTGTAAGTAAAATAGTCCACTCTATATCATATGCATAAAAAAGGGATAATAAATCAAAAGTCAAATTCTTCTGTCTTTAACAACAACAACAACAATATAATATTCTGACTGAAATGTTTAATGGAACAATGTACTCTATTATAATTTCAAGATTTTCTATCATATAAATATAACTCTAACTGCTGTAATTCTTTTAAGCAGTTAAAAATAAAGCCAAAAGACATGTATATACAATTGAACTAAATACAAAGACCCTATAACATTTTTCTGTACATCTGCTCACTATAATGAATGTTTACATATTAATGTGCAGGACAAATTTGTAAACATGAACATTTGAAACTTTAAGAGGAAATGATACTAGCCTTTTCACTCTCAATATTTTATTGAAACAGCATGTCAAATTTGGCCAGCCCCACACATGTAAATAGTTTAAAATTGGGGTATGTTTCAAATGTTCTGTGTTATCTATTCCACTCTGTTTTATGTTGCCTTCCAAACCATGTTTATTTAGACAGTTTTAATACAAATTATCATTTAATTGCAGACCAAACCTAAGGAGATTAAGTGTATACCAAGGCAGTTATATCAAAGCACCTGCCACCAGTGGCTAAACTACCTCTACATTTGGTTTGTTTTAAACTGTTGCAATAAACATGCTAAATTCCAGTGAAATCAACTGGTAAACTGTTGCTATATGCTAAATCCTAACTATTATTGTTATTTTGGCTAGTCAAACATTTTTTCAGCACAAATGCAACATATTTCAAAATTGTAATGAAAATATTGTACTTCCACTTTGTCAGTTCAATTCACAAAGTATAGTATATGTAATTGGACATTTCTAAATGTATTTAAATATGCTCCTCCACATAAGTAGACACAAGTAGTAGTATATGTAAGTGTCCAATAAGTAGGTTTTCTATGAAACATCTCTATTTAGGAGTGGGAGAAAAAAAACAATGTTTATTTTTAAAAGAAAAGTAAAATACTCCCTTGGAGATTTCATGCATATAATACATATGCATAATGTGTGCATATACATATATTAGAGTGACATTTGTAGTTTATCAAACCTTACTCAGATAAGAAAAAAACTTGCTAGTGGGATTAAATAAGGAGACAAAATACATATTATCCTACTTTATACATTATATGTAATTCTCTTGGGTCAAAAAACTAAATTTGCATTAGCATGCATAGCTTTTGCAAAATATATATTTTTAGTATTTATACAAAACATTTATTTCAGCTACATTCTGGCTCAGCCAGAAAGCTGATTGGCACATCAGTAATATTTAAAAGATACATTTTTACCTGCTTTGTGTGCCATGATTTTCCCCTGTGTGCAAAATAGAAATGATTACAAAAGTGAAAGGAAAATCTGTAACTTCCAGTGCAGATGCTTGTCTTTATTCATTGTTGGCACCCTTGTCAACTTGTCAACACATAGGACGCTGATGGTTCAAAGACTGATTATTCACTGAGTCATCACTTGCTGATTCTGATAGTTCATTACTTTTCATGCCACAGACATGCTTCAACCTCAAAGATGAATGAAATCATGTCCTTTACTAGAGAAAGGACATATGGAGAATCCATGCTTAAAAGCAATGATATATCATGAACATCTTTCTTTCCAGTTCAGAAGGAAACAGCTTCTCCATTTTCATAGTACACTGAATAGAAGCAATGATATTAATTAACTTGAAGTTTTAAGCCATTAACCTAACATGCTACAAAGTTATGTTTTGATTTTTAAAAATATAATATACAATTTAGGTGTTCTAAACAGTGAAAATAAATAATGCTGTTAAATATATTGATGTTCTAAGACATGTAACACAAAGTCTTATTTTAGTATTTAAAATGTAATGAGTAATAAAATGTAACAATTTATCTACTTAGACATGTGTTCTGCAACCAAGCTCAAATTTTGTCACTGATTTCTGCTTGACTGTCTACTCCCCCAAATAATATCTTCCTGACCAGGGAATCTGACCACAGGTCTGAGCTTGACTGAGAGCTTCCCATGGATAAAGTATCATTCACTTATTTCCTGACTCATTGTGCAAATTTTAAAAAACTGATGGAAGTTTATTTTCTCTAGGCTTATTTGGGTGAGTCACATAGCCAGGCCAAGTTAGGAATCAGATTTATTAAATGAAGTCTCTTGTTTTATTTTAAAAGAGGACAAGAGTTGCACATACATGTATTTTTAAACCAGAAGGAAATAGAGGTTTTAATTATTATAATTTGGGACTGAAGCAGTATAATTAACTGTTTTCATTTGCTAACAATTTCAAGCATTTTCTAACCAGAGTTGCTCTTGAAATTTTTAGGATAAAACCATGCTTACATTGAGTTAGTTGTTAGCTGTTAGTAAGTTGAGTTAGTTGAAAGTGAAGAAATTCTTAGGTTTTTCTATAACCATCATCACAATTTATCAACTTTCTTGAATTCTGCACCATCTATTGAGGAGTTATGGAAAGGACATTAAATAGTTATGTGCATAATTTAATGGTGTTAACAGATTTCTGCAGGTGAACAATTTACTTTGAAAAAAGGGGTTACTTGCTGGACCTCTTGAGGTTTCTTGCAATTCTAATTTTCTATGAACATTTTCCCTTGGTTACTACTTCAGTAAAAAGTGAGAAATGACAAGTTTTAAATTTTTTACATAATAGCTTATGATAAATACTTGACTTTTAGCATTTAATTTTTGCCTCCTTTTATTAATTACCATTGTTCATGTAATTACATATTATATTTAGTATAGGACTATATAACAAAATTTCTTGAAATATACAACATAGATACATATGCCCTGGAGCAGCTATAAAATTAATGTATTGCCTTATACAATCATTAAATAGCGATCAGAAGATTATGTTAAATTTTCAGCTAAATACCTCTTATTGTCATTGACTGAAGAACTCCTATGTTAACTCTCTGAATGTTTCATTATAATTAGATATAGCAGCTTCTAATTAATTCATAATTTATTTCACTAAAATTAACCTACAGATTTCCTATTGTTGAGTAGGAAAAATAAAGTATGCTTGATCTTGAATCCCTGACTTAATAAACTTAGGTAGTCCAGATTTCATCCCTCAGAGATTTTTGCAATAAGCAACTCACTGGTTTATGGTGTAAGTTATATATTGACTTTTAATAGAAAATTTGGTCTTTATGTAAACACCTGATGCTCTATCTTTATTGCTGGAAGTCATGAACATATCATTTTAATATCCATATAGGAAGACCTCTTTATAAAGTATATTTAGGAGGAAATGTCTATTTGGTGCAATATGAATAATCTATATATACTGTTCCTGATGTGCTTTGGAAATGTCAGAAAAGCTTTTTGGCATATTGCTGAGTATAGGAAACATCAATTGTGATTAAAAGACTCGTGATTAAAAGAATTGTGATTAAAAGACTTTGGCACAATAACATGATGGCAATTTCTGGTACAAATGCTGGTGTCTGATTGATTCTAAAGATGTATAGAGTACATATATAAGTCATGCTTTATAATTCTTTTCAGAAATTTAGAAATTGACAAAATGACAGTATGAAACTTCAAAATTAAATGAAGTTTTCCTGTTGTCCAATTCAATTTACCATGACTGATACACAAGATTATAATTAAATTCTGCCAATGTAATGAAATTTGCATATCTTTGTATGGGCTCAAATATATACTCACTCTTCAAATAATCTCAGTTTCCTTATAGAACTAAAATCACTTGTTTGGGTAAATTATGTAAAAATTAAGTGTCTTTTGAAGTATATGTTAATAAATTTCATCTTGGACTCACATAAACATAAAATAAAGATCAAATTTATTTAGGGTTGTTTACTTTGAATTTGATTTATGCACTCATTTGGAATTAAATAGTACTAAGGCAAAAAGACTAACAAATATTTGGCAGTTTTTGTTCCTGCATAATCTTCAAAATTATAATTAATATTCCATTCAATAGTATAGCATAAATCAAAGAAACAAATTTTCTTTCATAATTTCTTGATAGATATTTATAGTGAATCCAAACTTCATAGATAAGTCTGAAAGAATTTCACTGTTTTTAGACTAATTATATCTGCATTCTCTTGGTCGCTGGTAATAGGTATAAGTCAGGGGACAATCCAATAACTGGAAACCTAGTCACCTGGAATCAATTATCACTGATAGTCTATGTCATCAAGTGATATATTTTTAAGTATCTTATTTTGAGGTCCAAGGTAATTGTAATATTATATTCTTGTCAGTCACTATAAAGAAATTCTTATGAACATTTGATGAGTTGCTTTAAATGTGTAACAAAGCAATGCAGTATAGTAATAATCTTTTTAAGAAATGTTGAGCATTCATCTTGTTAAAAAAATAAAGAAAACAGATGCTTACATCAATTGTTTTAAAATGTGATTGCTGTTCCTTTAAAGGCAATGGTTAATTGAAGGATACCAATTAGAGTGATAGCATGTGCCTCCTTTGAGAGAAATTTGACTGTTGTCATTTCCACCCAGGCTGTTGGCAGCATTGACCAATCTAGATGGCATAGAGAAGTTGTGCCCATAATATGAATGGGGGTGATGAGAAGAGCAGCTAAGAGCTTCTGGGGCAATGGGGTTTGGCTGGAAAATGTTTCCAGTTGTCTGTAATCCATATAGCATTTGATTGGCAGAATGAGATGCTTGTAGAGAATGGCCATTGAGGTCTTCAGGTGAAGCATTATTTACATTGGTGACTCCACTGGAAGATAACATAGGCACTTCCATCATGAGTGGGGGTAAAGGCTGTAAACTGTTAGAGCTTGGTAGCCTTTCAGGAGTAGGTAAGACAAAAGGTTGCTGTTGCCAAAAATTAGTTGGATAAAGCTTGTAGCAAAAGGGTAGGTTGATACTGGGCAGGTATGGCTCTGGACAGGTTACTCCGAGGGAGCTTGTAGGTATGTGAAACATGGGTGGAGAACATGATGGAGACAGTAAGGCATTCAAAGGAGAAGGAGGTCCTCCACTAGAAGTCACTGGAGATGAACCACTGCTTCCACCTGTGAATGACAAATAGGGCAATGAACAATGGCAGTGAGTTTCCTATTGAACCAGTGATTATATCATTACCATTTTTTATTTCATTCTTAAATTAGTTTTCCTTGCAAGTTTACAGTTGTTTTAGCTGGGGAAAATATGTATATTCCTCTGACTGAAACAGAGTATATAATGCTGGCACTTATATTACTTTTAGCAGTACTACTATGGATCATATCCTGAACTGAACTCTCACTATGATCAGGGACTTTACTAGGGAATTTACATAGTACCCAATAATTAAAGAAGTTTGATTATGTAACTGAGACAAATAGCATATTACAAATAAAAACTAATCCTTTTATTTTTGAGCTTTACATTGAATAGCGTTTGGGGGGGATTTTATCGACAGCTTCATTACTAAAATTACGTGTATAATAAAAAGGTTTCATAATTGAAAAAACCACATCTATAATTATTAGTACTTTTTCTTATATAAAAATCATGTATGGAGAGACATCTGTGGTTGTCTATATCAGAACTGCTAACACAGTTTCAAGGTCAGAAACACTAAGGTGAGATGAAAAGTGTTCATATGATGCTGTGTGGAGGTCTTTAATTGCTTAACAGCCACCAAAATTAAGAATATGTATATCTTTCAGGATAAATGTAGACTATGGACTTTATTTTTGTAAACATCTGACTTCAAATAATTCTGTTTGACTGGATTTGATGAAGTTGTGAGGTTAATATTGTCATCTTATGTTATTAATTTTAAGTATTTTGTATATGTAGATATAGTCTAATCTGTCATCAGCAGAGTAGCAAATATTATCTTTAATTAAAAATTCAAAAGTCATTTTAAAATGTAGTACTCCTTTCCAACTTGAGTATATTCTGGACATCTTACATAATAAAGGAAACTGATCACTTTCATTTTTTTTTTTTTTTTTTTGGTCTTTTCGAGACAGGGTCTCCCTGTAGCCCCAGCTGTCCTGGAACTTACTCTGTAGACCAGGCTGGCCTTGAACTCACAAAGATCCACCTGCCTCTGCCTCCCAAGTGCTAGGATTAAAGGCGTGCGCCACCACGGGTACATTGTTTTACTTGGATATTTTAAAGGCATGTTGCCAAATTGCTATGCAATTCTTTACACCACACCATTGCAACAAATAATTATACTTAATGTCTTCACATTTTAGTTAGTTGATATGGAACCAGGTAAAACTCAGCCTAAGTGTAATGCTGATGATTTGTTCCATAAATGTAATGTTGAGCTCATTTTCTTTTTTTTTTTTTATTATTTATTTTTGTATGTGTATGAATGTATTGTCTGCATGCAGGTCTGTGCACCCGTGTCGTGCAATGCCGCGGAGGTCAGAAGAGGGTCTCGGATTCCCCTGGAACTGGAGTTCTCCTGGAATTGGAGTTACAGACGGTTCTTAGCCGCCATGTGGGCGCTGGGGATCGAACCCGGGTCCTCTGTAAGAGCGTCGGTGTTCTTAACCGCTAGGCTATCTCTCCAGCCCCTGAGCTCATTTTCAAAGACAAACAACTTTAATGGAGTAAAGATGAATGGAGAAAATTTCATGCTTCTTACAAATAATATATTCTACTTATAGTTAAGTATTTGAGTAAATAAAGTTGTAAATTAATTATGATGATGATGCTTTAGTCAGGCAATGTACTGTCAGAGAGTAAACACCTTGAAAATATTTTTAAATATTTAATGGAAATTAATTAGCTGTGATTCAGAAAGGCAGGTACTGTATGGTTTCATTCATATGTAGAACATAAAAATTGATCTCAAAGAAGTTGATAATCCAATGTTGGTTACCAGATACTGAGGAAAATGGGGATAAGGAAATGCCAGTCAATGGGTTCTGAGTAATAATTACACACCAGCAAGAAGTCACGTGTGCTATTATTGCATAGTAGGGTAACTATAGACACCAATAATGCATTGTACTTTTGGAAAAATTATAAAGGTTTCTGAACATTTTCACTCTAAAAACATGACAAATGAAAAAATGTGACAAATTCTTGAGGAAATAAATGTGGTTAAATGAGTTTCAACACTTTTCAACATATACATGTATAAAAACATCAAATGGAATCTCACCAATAACACTAAATTTTTTAATGCGTTAAGTTAAAAGCATTCTAAAATTTTTAAAATATCCAAATTATACCATATCCATGCCAGATATAGACCAGGTTGTATTTTTACATGGTCTTGAGTTCCTTTGTTGGTTTAATAAACATATTGCCTTATTAATTATTTACTGTTCATAGCATTCCTCTTTTACCTGCAGTTTATTTTCAAGTACTAATGTGCCAGTTCCTGTATATGAATTTATAGCATTACACTTGCATTTTATTTCCTTCTAGCTCCTATAACATGCTCATCATAAATTTTGCCTTATATACTATAAACTCTGCAATACATTGTTATCTTGTAACAAATGTTTGGTGAGTTTTTACAGAATATGAGCAGAACACACATGAAAATAAATTAGTTGTGATAATTTAGTGTTATTTTCAACATTCGCTTTAAATAAAATAAAAAGATAAATTAGAATTAAATGATGGTAAATTTTAAATGAAATCATTTAAACACATGATAAAAATTACTCATGCAACAAAAATACTAACATATGTAGCTAATGTATTTGCAGATCAGGCCAAAAATGGGGCAGAGTCTCAATAGATTCTACATATGAGAGGATGAGTTTCTGAGGAATCCATGTGAGATGGCAAAATAAGGGTGAAGATAATTACAGAAGAGAGATACCAGTAAAGCCTCCGTTATCTCAGTTTTATTCTTTTCCCTGTGCCAGCTCACCTGTTTCTGAGTCAAAATTCCACACTATAGTAAACACATATTTGGTGACCTGTGAGCACACATTCTCTAGCATATACTTAGTCCCTCATATAGTATTTGATACAAGAGTTCTGGCTGTGGTTATCACATTAATATGTTGACATAAAGCTGAAAGTCACAAGTTTCCTTACTTTGTGGGTCTGCAACAAAGGTTTTAAAATCCATAGTGAAAGAAGGCCTCCATGGGTAGGTCTCTAAAATCCCATCCAATATACCCCTAAAAAAGAGATTTAATTTTCAGCAATTCCAGGAAGCACTTTGTGTAAAGAAATTATTCATATAAACTTGTTATGTTACATGAGTGACTTAAGTGTTGTTTTCTTTTACTGCTAGACTCTGAGAAAATTTCCATAATTAAATACAATTCTAGACTATATAATGTGTTAACATTGGGGGGGGGAGAGATAATGGAAGAAGTTATGGTTTGGGATATAAAACAGGTGTTTTTTCCTACCACCTACTATTCAAAGTTAGACCTTCTGCCTCTCTGATCCATGGTTACTTCATCTTTAATATTTATAAAAGAGCTATCTAAATACCTTTTATGATAGTTATTCTACATACCTGATTTTAATTGTTATACAAGGGCTACATAAATATTAAATTGATTGCTATTTTACTTACCTGTTTCTTCCAGGATCTCTGAATCCTTTAGCAAAAGGATTTCTGTCTATTTTCAGTTTGGTGATCTATAAATTCAAAAGAAACGACAAAAAGGAATTCCAATCTATGCTTTCACCAATATTTCCTTAATTATATAGTGCTTGTATAAATGTAAGAATACAGGCAAGTCAAATTCAACATGATTATCTCTTTACTTGCTGATGTTCCTTTTTCTCTTGTTCTAACAAAAGCATCACACAACTTACTATCAAATGTCACTAAGATAACAATGAAGTAAACCATATTTTTCCTCCATTGTTTTAAAATGTAATCCATACAGTGCTGCTTGCTTCTAGCCCAATGCATCTCTGGGAACGCTTTCACTTCCTGGGGTCTATTCAGCTTTACCTGCTGATTTTGGTAAGCTGTCACTGTGGTGAATTCAGTTTCTTCAAAGGAAAATGTTTTAACCCCTTCAGTAGGAAGAGTTTGCATCTGGAACAGGTCAATACTGCTGTCTTGCTCTAGCACGTGCACGCGGGGCTTGTACTTGTGCATGGACTGTAGAATGATCTAGGGAAGAAATGGTTAAATGCAGCCTGAGAAACCGACATCTCCCCAGCAACATGGCCTGTTCATGACCAACCCCAGTTAAGGCACACCCCCAAAACTAGATAAAGATAAGCCAGAGAGGCTCACAAAACCACATAAATGGCTTTGGCCCCCAACAGAGGCCTCCTGGCTGAAGGTTTTTCCAGAGTAAGGGGTCACAACAACACTATGCAGCGAATTCCAAATCCACATTGGGGCTTTTCCGGCTTCCAAATGTGGATGGCCTTGTCTTATGGCAGTGTCATGAGAATCAATCTGATCACCTAATAAAGGCTCCCTGGGCACTAACTGATGGTGCCGAATGTGGTCAGAAACCTGCTCTTCCCCACCTCTTAATCCTGCTAGTTTCCTTCTCTCCTATTGTGACTGACACAAGACTAGACTGGGCAGTCCAGGAGCATGACTGTACCTAGGAAAAAGGCTCAAGATCCATGAAGCCTGAAAACAGGCAGGGACTGACTCAAAACTAATGTGTCTACTACAGGAAAGGCAAAAGTCCAGGGTTGCCTGGGAAACAACTTGCTGGACAGCCCTGTGGTGTTCCTTCCCACCCTCCCTAGCTGGACATTCTAGCTTAAGCTGGCCTCTTTGGGGTCTTTGAGGCCTCAACGTACCCTCTCTTATCACCCCCACAGCCTAGCCCTCTTAACGGAGCCTTTGTGGCCTCTTTAATTTACAAATAAACAGGTTGGTTTCCAAAGAACACAACACTTCCAACTGAAATTAACAATTACCTACTCAAGGAGAAAGATAGTTTTCACTCACGTGGCCCTTATTATCCAGCTCATTGTTGGTGAGTTTCACTCGATCAAAAGTGATGATTTGCTGCATCCAGCTTTCACCCGAGCAGGGCGAGTCCGGGTGGATATATATTCTGGGAGTGATGCAAGAATGGTCCGTATTCCCAGCTACCATCCACTGTGAGCTGTGATACACATACCTGGAAAGAAGCAGGGGATAGCATTAGGCTTAGCTAGCTCAGAGAAGTATTCCAGAGTTCTTCAGCCTAAAGTCTCTGCAAAGATTATCCCGCTTATCCCAATGGCTACCAAACAGAAAATCCCACTTGATTTCCAAAGAGCATTTGAAGGCAAAAAGCAAACAATAAATAACCATGTGCCAGCAAAATGAGCCCGAGTGTCAGGGTGAATAAAACGATACAGGATTCCTTAGTCTGATTTGTATTCCCTCACAGAAACTGCAACAGGAATCAATGTAACTCATTTTACCACTGCAAAGATGCCTAAAAATCCTCTAAGGAAGAAGCATGAGGGAAGAAGCAGAGCGCTGAGCCTTGTGACTTCCAGCCCACCATAACCAGTCCTCTTGGAAGCAGGTTCTTGCTACAAAACCTTTTCACCAATTAAACTTCGCATAAGAAAACCCCAAAGGAACCCCGCCCCATGCCGCCTCCCGAGCTGATTTTTCGAACTGTTTCCAATCTCAAACTGTCAGTTTTGCTCCATGTTCGTTCCCCAGGCCAGTTTCATAGCGAACAGCAAACAGCTGGTTAGACTGTTTCTAGGCTGGGGATCCAATAGGTTAGGGGAATTACACCTTCTCCTTGCCTTGCGAAGCAGCAATCCTAGAGCAGGGTATCATAAGCGACCCAGGGTCCATTGCTCAGGGCTGAGTTTGGGCTGGTTCCCCAGCACTCTCCCTTCCATACACAAAGTCCTTGAGTAAGAGTAGGCAGTCCAGTGGTTCTGGATTGCTTCTTCAAAAAGTCCTGTCAGGTCCCCACTCAGTCCTGTTTTGTGAAGGGCTTAAGGAGAACGGATGGGCAGAGAAACAGACCTGACCCAAAGATCCTGCCACTAGCTTTGGGGCAAATGATGACATCATTTTGGGAACTTGTCCAGACTACTGGGTGTTCCCAGGAGCCCTGGTGTAGGGCGTTTCTCCAGACATTTCTTCCTCAAACTGATTCTCTCCAGGATAAAGGAGCCTAAACCCTCCTCACTTTACATATCTAAGGCCAGAACAAGAATAGGATTAGAAGCCAAGGTACAACCGGGGAGCCAATTAATACCACCTTGGAAGAGGGTGGGGGAGACAAGCCCTTCCTTCACGTGGAATCCACATTAAATGGAAAAATTCAACCAGCAGCCCAGGATTTGCAATCCTGTCTCTCACCCTGGTGCACTTTTTAAATCCCAGCCGTCACGTGCCACATTGTAGGTCTGATACTCCGAATCCTCACCCCCAGCCTGGGGTAGGGAGTTAACCCTACCCACTGTTCTGGCCTTAGCTACGTAAAACGGAATCTCCACATATTGGCCAAGTTACCTGTAGCGTTTGGAATCAACTGGCACCACATCCAAAACCACATAGTACTGCTTCGATGGGTCCATCCCTGTCACCTTGACTCTTACAGAGGGAAACATTCGCCTGTGGGAAACAAAATAGGGGTTTGGGATGAAAAGAGAATCTGACTTTGGAGATACTAGACACGTTTTGAAGGAGGATAAGTTGTGAACAAATACAGTTCCCTTCCCTTTCCATGACGGGCTCAGAGAATGACATTTGTGGCACAAAGAAAAGACAGTTGATAGATCAAGTCTGAGATTTCTTAGCAGAGCACATATTTTTACCATAGGTCCTCACCTATAATCTCTCACACCATATTAAAAATTACAAGAGAAAAGGCGGGATGGAAAAAGTTTGACTCCATGCCTGCATTCTCAGTTCAAGTGTCTGTGAGGTGGATTTAGGAAAGGTGGAAATAAAGAAGGCTCAAAACCAAAAATTGCCTAGCTACCTGGAGAAACTGTCCCACACCAAATGGTAATCATGTAGAAAGGCCGACTTCCCAGTGTCCTGGCCAGGGATGTTATGAGGTAGTACTGTGAGATGGATTAAAAAAATTTTTTTTGCTTGTATTTGCCAGATTTAAATCACCCAAGATGCTGGAGAGAAATTTAGTACTTCCCTACCTGTGCAGGCCTGAATTTTTCCATACACCACACAGCAGGATTTGGAGGAGTGGGTTCTTGGAATAAGGATGTACCAGAAAGGAAGAAAGAGTTTGGCAAAGCTAGGAGCTTTTAGCACAATAGATGGTGTGGCCTGTGGCTTTCTAATATCTGCCAATAAGTAAAGGGAGGGAGGAGTTCCACAATACAAAACTGGGGTCTGCACATTAAATGCCTACTGTGTGTGACTGAACTCCTGCAAAATGTGTTCTAGACGAACCTGCCCGCCTTGGTAATGATCATCTCCGTCCCGATATCGTGGAATCTCTTCCACAGGTCTGATCCTTGCAGCTCGACTTGGATAACGTTTTCCTGTTGCTGACTTTCCTGTTCCTTGTCATTGCCGCCAGAGCCAGGGCATGCGGTCTTGGGGGATTCCGTCTTGGGTCGCTTTTCTGCGCACATACAGGAATGACCAGGGTTTGAGAGTTTTGCAGGTTGCACATACCTTCTTCTCAGGAGCCTATCTTGCAACGGATGGGTCCAGTCCTCCCCTTCAACCGCCCGCCCTCCCCCTCAGGAACTTTGTAGTATAATCTGGTCCCTAAGCTCCCACAATACCACCTATCCTTTTTTAAGGGAGAAATGCGCCCAATTTCCATCCCAGGACAGGTACGACGAACTTTCACATTCTCCAACTTAGCAGTCAGAAATTCGCGTCTAAAGCAAGATTCCCCCCCCCCCCCGGATTTGGGGTCACACGCTGATTCCTACTGAGAGGAACAGCCAAGTCTGGCTCTTAAGGTTTTGTAGGGGTCTGTGAGCCTCGCTCCTCTACAAACATTTGGGACCATCTTTTTCATTGCGAAAGAACCACTGCACTGGTAGCAGGATTCAAACACTGAAATTTGTGCTAGAATAAGGTGACTAAGGTGTTCTGTGACCTACAAAGGGATGGCACAGCTGGGCCAGGTCACCCTTGATTAGAGATAGGAATCCACCCCGGGCATAGCGAGCCAGAGCAAGAACAGATCCAGCAAGAGGGAGCGACCCGCTCAGAGTAGTGGGACTGCCTGAAGGTACTCACCCGGCTGCTCGATCTTCCCAGCAGCGCAGCTCCCCACCTCCTCATCTTTCTCTAGGCTCTGTTCCTCCTGCAGCTCCACACTTGGGCTTTCAGATTTCCTTTTGCTGGGTCTCCCCATCAAGGCCTCCACAGAGAAGGCGTGTGCTCGGGAGCTCAGAGCCATCCCTGGAGGGGAGAAGTGAATGAGCACAGAAAAGTTTCAACCTGAGCTGGGGTAGGGAGGGAGGGGGAGAGAGGGAGGGCGCAGATGAGAGGCCAGAGAGGAAAAGCCAGGAGAGGGGAGAGAAACAAAACAAAACGAAATTTGAAAACCAATTTTGAATCTGTACTCTAACAACAAGAATTATTTGTGTGTGTCTTTTTCATATATGTGTATATTTTTCTTTAAATAGACAAAATGAAGGGGGAGGAATATTAAACTGGATTTGAAATCCTCTGAAGTGTAGTCTCCTTTTTAAATTCTCCTCCCTCCTAGTGTGTGTGTACCATCAGTCCTCAAATCCTTGATACTTGGACCTGCCAGAGTGCAGAGATTGGAAAACTCTGGCTTTTTAGGGAGCAGACCTGCCACCAATGGGCGCTCAGGCCTCTGCAATTGGGAGATACTGTTGCATCCAAGTGAGTGAATACCCAGCCGGTCACAACCTCCACTGTTTGTTTTGGAAACTGTTGAAACATAAAAAAAAAGCACTGTGACTGACACTTCAGAGTCTGTTGGGGAGGAGGGGCTGGAGGTTGGTTGAACCTGGGCTCCAGATAGGCTGGAAGAAAAAGGAGAAGGAGACACAAGGTTACTGTTTTACATTAAATTGTAAAACTCTAAGACATGCGAAATAATTGCCCACGAGGGGCCACTTTTCCAACGAAAGTGCAAATATTACTTAACCAGATCCAGAGAAATGTATCTAGGATTTTTGGTCTCCAGTGACACCAATGAAAAAAACATAAGGGAGTGCAATGCAAGCTTGCTGGGCTCCCAGGTTGTGTAGTTAAGATCTCAAACCAAACGGAGTAGAAGGATATGCAGTACACCTTGTTTTCCGTGATAGGAAGACTCAAGCAAGGAGTGGAAGTGGATACCAGAAATCATTCTCAAAGATGAGAGCGAAGCTATACCTTCACTTCTGCTGGAGCTGTGCAGATATCCTCTTCACATTCACACAACAATCTGAAAGCATAGCCTAAGGATCCCAGACTCACAGGCAGCATAGCAAGACTTTGCTCCCAAAAATTTGTGCACCACAAAGTGTTGGATTAAGAAATTAGTTCCAGTGCCTTCTGAAATCTCTTCTTGGGTTAGATTTGCTTTTCCTTCAAAGGAACAGTTTCATTCTTTGTGACAGGAAGAGACTTTATTATTTAGGAATACACTTGCCTGCAGATGTGACATGTTTGCCTGTGTGCATGTGATTTGCTCACCCACTTTGCATCAGAAATAAGAAATCAGGTGCTTCTGGACTGTTGCAAACCACATCCAAACTGGTGAAATGTGCTCATTTAAGGAAATGTTCTTCTGTTCTCTGAAATGTTTAACCAAAGGACATTCAGAGCCAAATTAACCCCAGTTAAAGGGAATAGAATTGAATTAACTTACAGTGTCTCAGTACTGGAGTTTAAGAGTGTAACATTTTCGGGGGCTGGAGAGATAGCCTAGCGGTTAAGAGCACCTGACACTCTTGCAGAGGAGCCAGGTTCGACCCCCAGCACCCACATGGCGGCTGAGAACCTTCTGTAACTCCAATTCCAGGAGAACTCCAGTTCCAGGGGAATCCAACACCCTCTTCTGACCTCCCCTCTTCTGACCTCCCCTCTTCTGACCTCCGCTACATGGTGCACAAACCTACATGCAGTCAATGCATTCATACACATAGAAAATAAATAAAATAAAAAAGAGTCTAACATTTTCATAGTTTTTTTTTTAATTTGAACTGTGTAACTGCAAGTGAACATTGCCTAAATTTTCCATGGGATGATGGTTATAATGATGGTTGGGATCATTCAGCCATGGGTAAGACATCTTTAGGCAGTTGAAAGATAGGTTTAACTATGCGAATGATCTTGGCTATCATGGCAAGGGTTTCTCTACAGTCGGACTGCTGCTGAACAGATTCAATATAGGCTGGGGAAGACACTGTCTTTTTCCTGGGGGGGTGGGGCAGAGTTGAGTTCACAGGGCAGGAAGTATTCTAGTGTACAAGACATTTGAACTGAAAACATACAGGTCTGGATAGAAGCTTTGCCTCATGGAGGCAAAACTCATGGACATTTCTTTCTTCAGCTATTAAAGTCAGAGATCAGGGTATTTGTTCATTTCTTCTTACTCAGAGGATATATATTGTATCCATTACATGTTCTGACTCAAAAGGTACACTTCAGGAACAGAAAAGTCAAGTATTTATTTGCTAAGTTCACTCTGCTAAAAACCATATAGCATTTGAATTATTATCTCTCATTCTGAGAATTTTCCTGTTTGGTATGGCACTCCATTTTATTGCTTGAAGGCAGGACATCACGGTATCTGTTTAACAAGGGGAAGCTTTGCTTAGTAGAGGTTTTGAACAAATTTCTACAAAAGTTAACTAAAGGATGTTAGTTACAATGTCTGCTCTAGTAATTCATGCTGTCTACCATGATATGATTCTCTTAAAGCAAGGAAATAGCATATCTTGGGATATAAGTTCCTGTGTTACAAGAAATGTCTTCCTTCATATTTATTACATGCATGCAATTTAGTCATCCAGAACTTTCTGATTTGTGTAACCTAAATCTTTTCCATTCCCATTTTACTGTCTGATGTCATTGCATTGAGAAAAATTTAGCTCAGCTCTCCCGCAAGTTTGCTTGACTATGGTGCAAGTAATTCCCATTAGCTTTTATGTAAGAGAAAAAGATAAAATATGTAAGAAACATCTTTACAACCTGTTCTGTTGCTACTGAACAGAGCTACCAGGGGGCTCTCTATACCTGAAAATCTTTTCTAGTGTCTAGGTCTCATCCAGGAATGCACATAACCTTCTATAGACTCTACCATGATGTGGCAGTAGAAAATATGGAAAGAAGATTGGAGACTTACAAATAAGTATGCATTGAATGGTATATGGTTTTTGTTTACTTATTCTTTAGTTTATGTATATGAGTGTTTTGCCTGCATGTATTTAGGTGCACCATATGCATACAATGCTCATGGAGGTCAGAAGATGGCCAAAAATCCCCAGGAAATGGAGTTAGGGATGGTTTTCAGCCACCTTGTGGGTGCTGGGAACTGAGCCTGGTTCGTCCCCAAGAAAAACCAGTATTCTTAACTGCTGAGCCATCTTTTCAGCCCCAAGGGGGAAATAATTCATGAGAATTATTATACTCACATGTATTATAAAGAATATAGAAAGTAATTTGTGTTTCTATAAAAAATTCTAATGTTGTATAATTAAGGAGGTACATTATTAAAACTTTTATGGCACAAAGTATGAAAATGTTACTTCTAATGAAGTGTATGTACACAGAAAATAACATATTTAAAAGGAACTAAGTCTTCCTGGAAGAAAAAGTATTCTGTGTTGCACAGTACTTACTAATTGAAGGTTTGAAGCCAAACCTATATGTGGAGGAGATATTCTCACTCTTATTCTTAATTATGAAATAAGTATTTCAAATATATATGTGCTGTTTATTTACATCTGTATGTTAATATGAATCCTGTAAGATAAAATCAATAGATACTGATGAGATACATAATGTTATTCTTTCTCTCCAATAATTTTCACTACCCAAGATTAAGTTGTTTTTCTACAGTACCAAACTCCCAGACTGTGACTCAGAGACAAACTTCTTTTGATGACTTTTTTGCCATTGTATAGGAAAGATTTAGAATAAACCCTCAGGAAAGCACAGGCAAGAACTGCCAAAAAAAATCCTGGCTGCCTTCTCATTTCATTTGAGTACTTGAATTTGAGAGTGTCTGAACTTGCTGAGTTGCATGAAACAATACATCATCCTGAATTGCTTAAGCGAGTTTCAGGTGAATTTTCATCACTTGAGGACAAAGAAATCTTGAAAAAGTACATTCATAATGACAAAATTATGGAAGATAACCTTTTCCTCTTACATCTTTTTCAACACTTTGTGAATAAATAAATTGTCATCTGTTGAATCTCTCAGGATTGTAAATCCCAAATACAAGCTTAAATTTTAAATGAGTGATTTGACTTACTGCATGATCTCCTGGCATTATAATAATAAATAGTACATACAGCTGAAGGTGTAAGAAGGCAGACTTTGGATTCAGATAGACATAATTCAAATTCTGATTCTAATAATTTCTGAATGACTTAAAAAGTATTTTTGTGGGGCTGGAGAGATGGCTTAGCAGTTAAGAGCACCAACTGTTCTTGCAGAGGACCTGGGTTCGATCCCCAGCACCCACATGGTGGCTGAGAGCCATCTTTAACTCCAGTTCCAGTTCCAATCCGATGCCCTCTTCTGACCTCTGCGGCATTGCACTACACGGGTGCACAGAGCTACATGCAGACAGTACATTCATACACATAAAGAATAAATAAAAATTTAAAAAGTATTTTTGTTAGCATATTGTTTTCTGTGATTCCAAAAGTGTGCCTCTTATCACCATTTAGAAAGTTTCTATATGTGCGTATTTTTATCAAATGGTCAAGTAAAATAATTTCTGCAAATCACTTAGCATAATGCCTGGCATTTTTTTTCAACATTAAAGAGATAAGGGACATTAATTTTAAGAATGCATTAATGATTGCTTCAGCTATAAATCCTTTCAGTTCACATAATAGAAGGAGAAGAATTTCAGGCCAATTAGAACCTTCAACTTTTCATAAAATCATACATCAGATTCAAAAGGTCAAATGACTTAAGAGTAATCATCTTTCTTAAATAAATTTGAGAAGTTTCAAAATAAATTAAAATCAGTAAATGAAATAAAAGTATTGCATTTGAGTTTCAGAAATCCATGGTAAATATGTCTGCTTGAACATGTAATCTGATTTTATTAACTTGATTTTTGGAATGGTCTTTTTGATATTCTATCAATGCAATGTAAGTGTATGTTCTCATATAATTAGATGAATTTGTGAATGATAAGCCTTGAACACATAGCTATGTTCTTACTCCTGGGATTTGAGGAGACTGGCCTAATAAATATTAAGTAAGTTCTGACAGTGGCTCATTCAGTTTCTGGTTTGTATTAATTTTGTATGAGCTCTCAAGAAGTTATGAGTTTATTCAAGTAGCAATCAGTTTATGAATGCCAAACATTGTCATCTTTGTTCTTAGGTAAAGAGGGAGAAGAAAGAGAAAGGAAATACGTTTTTTTGGTCCTTTTGAGACAGGGTCTCCCTGCAGCCCCAGCTGCCCTGGAACTCACTATGTAGACCAGGCTGGGCTTGAACCACCAGAGATCCTCTTGCCTCTGCCTCCCAAGTCCTGGGACTAAAGGCATGTGCCACCATGCCTGGCATGGAAGGAAATACATTCTCTTTTTTTTTGGCTATTTTTTAACATTTTTATTGAATTTTTGTGCATTTCATTTCATACATAGTTTCTCATTCCAATCTAGACTCATCTCCCCTTCCATGCCCCCCACCCCACCAGAGTTCATGCACCCTAGCATTCCTGCCCTGTATATTTTTCTGATTCTTTTCAAAGTTTCTCAAAGCAGAGGATTATTGTTCTTGGGAGAACTTTACTGTTTCAGTCCATTACCTGTCCCAGTTCCTCTGCTGTTGTAGTTTCCTCCGCTCTGACAATTATATATATACTCTCTATATATACAATCTTATAATCACCTATATTAACTTATATCATCTGTACAAAACTGTCATTTCCATATCATATTTCAGGTTTCACATTTTTATTTTTAAATTTTTATTATTTTTATTATTCTAAAATGGCCTAAATATCATCCATCCATATACCAAGATTACAAAGTTTACAAAGTAGTGGTGGGTTAATTCTAGAGCCTGTCAGGGAATTTAAATTATAAGAGCACAGTTGCTTTCAGGGAAAGGATTACATAAGGTTGATGTTGCTCAGTTTGCCTTATAACTCAGTGCTGGGTGTTAACATCCACAAATGAAGGATACCATTCTATTGTTTGCTTTTCTGGACAGTGTTACTTCACTTAGCATAATATCTTCTAGTTCCATCCATTTACCACTAAAGTTCCTGATGCCATCTTTCTTTACTGCTGCATAGACCTCCATCGAATAGATGAACCACATTTTCTCTATTCACTCATTGGTTCAGAGGCATGTGGGTTGGTTCCAGCTCTTCTCTATTGTGAAGAGAGCTGCAGTGAACATGGCTGGGTATGCATCTCTGCTGTAGGATGAGTCTTATGGGTATATACCCAGAAGTTGTAGGCTCATTTTGAGTCTTTTAAGGGTTCTCCACACTGCTTTCCATAGTGGTTGTAGAAGGTTACATTCTCACCAGCAGTGGATGTGTGTTCCCCTTTCCCCACAATCTCTCCAGCATTTGGTATCATTTGTTTTCTTAATCGTAGCCATTCTTATTGGAGTGAGATGATATCTTAATTTGGTTTTAATTTGCATTTCCTTAATTATGAGCAACGTTGAACATTTTTTTTTCATTTTTTTATTGATGCTTTGTGTATTTCATACATCATTATCCAATTCAGTTCAGGCATATTTCTTACCTGTGCTAGTTGCATTATTCTCACAAGAAGGAATGGAAACATCAGCTGAAAAGAAAAATCATTCCATTAAGCTTTATTTTATTTTGAGAATGCTATTAAATGTTGAAGGCCCTCTAGTGATAATAATTAGAACATTAGGCTTGAGTTCATGGCATTTCCCACATTCATTGGAATATATCAAATGCATCTAAATTTTTCCTGGTTTTTCTACTAAACTCATAACTTCCCTAGTTTCTTACCTAGGAGTTTTGTTCTCAGAACTGTGAGGATAATTTTATACTTGGTTAATTTGGGGCAAAATTGGTGCATAAATTAAAAAGAAGAAAATGAACAAATTGCCATTTCCTATAGGTGAATTGAGTAACTGCCAACTTTCAGCTTCTCCAAGAACAGGCAGAGTGTAAATAATTTAAAAAAAATCATACCTCCTATTCCTCCCCTTAACTCATCCCAGATCACCTCTGCCTCTCCCCTTCCCCTCTCCGAATTCGTGTCCTCTATTTCTTTTAATTTAATAACCCATTGACTACAATGTGTGCTGTCCATATACTTCTGGGTTTCAGGCTATCCACTGGGACATGGTTGACCTACCAGGGGCCACACCCTTAGAGAAAACTGATTCTCTAGCTCCCTGAAGCCATCAACTGTGCTTAGTTCCTCAGTTGAGGGTGTAGGCTCTTGAACCCCTTCCCATTGTATAGAAAAGTTTTTAGAGTCATTTGTGATTGGAATGTTTTTGTGTGACAGTGAGTTTATCTAATGTGAAATTGCTTTCTTTTTTCTTTCATTTTCTTTCCTTCCTTCTTCCCTTTCTTCCCTCCATAGGTCCCTCCCTCCTTCCCTCCCTTCCTTCCTTCCTTCCTTCCTTCCTTCCTTCCTTCCTTCCTTCCTTCCTTTTGTAGACAAGGTACTATTTAACTCCAGTCACTGCAATAAAGTGAACACTGGGCATAATAGCAGGCCTGAGAGGAATGCCTCAGTTTGAAGACTCCTAGTTTATTTCCTGAAGTTCTCCAGAAGAAAGAAACCAGCCTTAAGGAATCAGTACTTAACTGATACAATTATCAGTGAGTCTCCACTCCTGGTTTGTGTCCCTCACTGTCCCTTTGTGCTTCTGTGCATTTGCTTATCTTCTTTAATCTTCTTTTATTGTGTTTGACTTTTCTCCTGCTTGTTTCTTTATGTCTTTCTTTGTCTGGCCTTCTCTTTCGTACTTTCTTCTTTTCCCCTGTATTTTTATTTGTCCCTCTCTTAGTCTACTTATTTCATTTTCCTCCTCTATGTCTCTCTCAGGTTTTCTTTGTCCCTGTTTTTTTGAGGAATGAGTTACATAGAGTCTACCATAGGAACCCACAGCAACTTGCTTAATATCCCTTGAACTATGAAGTGTTTCATGTAATATCTTTTATAAGATTGAAGGCATGTGAATAGTGTGTGTGTGTGTGTGTGTGTGTGTGTGTGTGTGTACTACTGCTGCAATATTTAAACTCAAGCTCTGGTGAGAAAAAGTAGAAAAAAAATAAAAGTTTTCCTTTGCAAACTTTGCTGCTCCTTCTGAAATCAAATGAGTAAAAACGGAGTCAGAAAAACAAAAAACAATGTTCTTGTTCAACAAGCAGAGTTTCCTTCTGGAAGTTTGGGAAGAAAGCACCATTGCTTAAAGGCAAGGTCACTGTTCCACATTAGACATTCACTTAAGAGGCTTCCACGTTAGCCATAGTCCTGACTTTCTGGCAAGGTACAACCATCTATTCTTTCAATTTGCAGGCTCTTTAAACATACTTTTCTAGTTCTAGGAGGCATTTTTTTTTGCCTCAGGACCTTCTGCCCCAGCATAGGAGACAAGATTCTGCTAAGTGCTTTACATATAAATAGCATACTCTCAATAGTCAGGCTAAGTCTAACTTCATTCATTTTGGGAAACACTCTACTTCAAACTCTAGGAAGTAATGATTTCAGAATCTTTGTCAGGCCTTCCAGATGAAGGAATATGACATCAAGCTTGACTTCACTTGGATATTCCCAATCTTAAGGACTTGACTAATGATGGCTAAGAGGCTAGAAGGCACCCAAAGAAAAGCATAGCCCACCCAGTGAAGCAGAGGAATTTACCTGATGTGCAAGGAGCAGTGGCCAATTCCCATATGTCCATGATGGCAAATTCAGCTGACTCTCAGGATGAGCTCTTGCACTTCACAGATGTCCACTGTAGCTCTTTTTCTAATTAATATTTTTATTGATGTTTTATGTATTTCATACATCATTTTTCACTTCTTTTCAGGCGTATTCCCCTATCCCTTCCCCCCACCCCACCCCACCCCAATCCATCCCAGGTCATGTACTCTATCATAATTTTCCTGCATCTTTCTCTCAGTCATTTTTATGGTTAGGAATTCACATTTTCCTCTGTTAATTTCATGTTATTCTAAAATATTGATACATACTCTCCACCCATATACAATAATTACAGAGTCTAAAAATAATCGGTGGTGGATTCTAGAGCCCATTGAGGGATTCACATTAAGACAACATAGTTGCTTACAGATAAACCAGAAATATAATCATACTGTCATTCAGCTTGCCTTTCATCTGGGGGATTTGGTGTTAGCATCCACAAATGAAGGAAACCATTCTCCATTTGTCTTTCTGGGACTGTCACCTCACTCAACATAATGGCTTTGATCTCCATCCATTTACCTGCAAAGTTCATAACGCCATCCTTCTTTAGCACTGAATAGTACTCCATTGTGTAGATGTACCACATTTTTGTCATCCACTCAACTGTTGAGGGGCATATGGGTTGGTTCTAGCTCTTCAGCTCCAAGTGGATCAAAGATCTCACTGTAGCTCTTTTGGGAGCCCAGTGGCCACCCTGCCCAGAGTGAAGGCACAAGAGAACTAAAGACACAAGAGAGCTTGGCGTTCCTGCCAGCAGTGGGAGGAGCAACACTTGTTTCTTCTTGGCAATGACCCTTCCTTAACCTTTTCCCATGCAGTTCTAGAACTTGCCTTGACTCGAGGTCAGCCTGAAAGCTCTCACAGTCCTAGGGCTGGCTGGGCAGCCTCATTATCTCACTGCCTTTCCTTATGTAGCCTTGCAGGCTTAAACCTATCTGTGATTTCGGTTAAACACTTAAGGAATAAGGGGGCAGGAGAAAGTGTCTCTCAAGGCATGAACAAAAAAGGGCAAGAGGGGGATTTCCCTTAAAGTGCAGTGGACTCGTTTTCATCCCAAACAAGCACTAACAATTGAAAAACTATTTAAACCCCCCAATCAATAGCTGTTCAAAACTTCAGAAATTCTCCTCTTCCTGGTTGCTCAGTAAGCAACTTAAGGTCAGTGACTCTAAGATGATTTGCTGAGTACAGGCCACTCTTATGTGTGTGTGTGTGTGTGTGTGTGTGTTTGTGTGTGTGTGATTGGCTGAAATGCACTTCAGATGCAAAATACAATGTTTGATTTTTTTTTTACCTGTGGATGAATCACCACCACAGGATAACTCAGAGAGATTTGAAAAGGGTTACATGATGGTCTTAAACTGAAAGACTCCCAGGGACTTGAAATGTTTTATCCTCCAGTTGGAGAAGCTCCCAGAGAAGACAGATTCTAGGCCAGGGCAAGTTAGTTGGAAAAATACTTGAAAACTTTTATTTTTATTATTTATTTAGACAAGGTATGGCCAGGCTGGCCTGGAACTCACTATGACTGACTCAGAGGTTAAGAGCACTGACTGTTCTTGCTGAGGACCTGAGTTCAATTCCCATCACCCACGTGGTTGCTAACAACCACCTGTAACTCCAGTCCTAGGGTATCCGATGCTCTCCTTTTACATCTGTGGATGGTGCAGGACACTGGTGCACTTACATACACTCATATGCATAAAAATAATAAATAAAATATTTTAAATGAATAAAATTATATATTGAAGCCGGGCATGGTGGCACAGGCCTTTAATCCTAGCACTTGGGAGGCAGAGGCAGGTAGATCTCTGTGAGGTCAAGGCCAGCCTGGTCTACAGAGTGAGTTCCAGGACAGCCAGAGCCCCAGGGAGACCCTGTCTAACTAAAAGACCAAATAATATATATATAATATATATATATATATAATATATATATATATATCCTGAATAACAAAACACAGGTGCATAGACCCTGCACGGGGACTAGCGACCAAAGAAGGCTATCTCTAGCTTTACCAAAGACAGGGACAGGGACTGAATAGTGAAGGTAGATGCATGAAAGGTCTGTAAATGCTTAACTGAATCCTTGAAGTTTCCAATTTAGTCACTCTCAAATCTAAGATTTTTCTTGACTATTTATTGTAAAAGCTATCAATATGTAAAGTATCAAATGTAAATTTTCTGATGTATATTTTTCTTTTCTCAAGTAAAGTACAATATGAATTTTGCTTTATGTTTATGACTTTTCTTTGATGTCTTTCAATTTTAAGGTAGAAAATATCATTGTAGAAAAATGTCAAACAGTTTTTCATACAGAACTCATAAACAATTTTCTGAGAGTTTCCACAAGTGGTGGGGGGAGGAGACAGAGAGAACAGAGAGAATGGATAGATGCCTGTGTGTATTTGGTGCAAGGCAGAAGGGCTTCAAGTAAGAAAAAAACGTGTCCATCTTTAAGAAAACCAACGTTCAAGACACATTCAAATCTTTTTCTGGTCCTCATTTCATGTTGGGAAATGTGTTTCCTGTTGTAATTTGGGCTATTCACTTTTGTGATATATAAAACGAGCCCAGCTGAGTGGAGTCCATGTTTGGTTAACCATGAAGGAAATGGCTCTTGATCAGGCAAGCAATTACCGACCAGATCTGATCATTTCCCAAGGTAAACAGATAAATTTGTAACTTTTTTTTTGTGATACTGCTCGCGACAATTATTTATGAATAAAACGGTTTTTCTTGCCTGTGAGCATCAGACATCAGGCCGGGCACCATGGGGATGGAATGCCTATCAAGGACTAGTTTCTGAGCTTTTTTTTTTTTGTCTCTAGTGGATGCAGCTGGAGAGGCTCTAATGTAAATACCTGCAGGTAGCGTGTTGCAGCCCTCTGGAGCTGAAGAGGCTCAAGTGTAGGCTGAAGCAACTCCAAAAAACTGTCCCCCCCCCCCCCCCCCCCGCTGTGGGTGTGAGCTCTCAATGCTCCTTTTCAGCTCCCTACACCCAGCTAACTCACCCTTCACTTCTGGCCTTTGAGGTGCGGTCTTCCAAGAGTAGAATTCATTCAGCAGAATTCTGGCACCCAGTGAGGCAGAAGCTTGAGAAAAACCTGCATTAGCACACATGTGTACAGATAGAGAGCTAGATGTGTGTTACCTAAGTAGGCAAGACCAGAAGGTCTTGCTGGTGGCTTCTACCAAAATACGTTTGGAGAAAACCAGCTTGGTTTCTCAAAGTTCAGGTCACTGTGACAGCATTATTAGGAGACCCCAGGGTCTGGTGTATGGCCTCTAACACTAAGCAAATCATTGCACTTGAAGCTTGCTACAGGTTAATTTTGTATGTGCATTATCATAATAACAAAAACAATTTAGGTAACGTCATACGTCATTCCCTCATTATCAATTTGAAATAATGAAGGCTCAGAAAGATTATGTTAATGAAGAGCCAGCTACAAATCTCTAGAGCTCCGGGACCCTCTGAGAGATCAGAAAGTTAGAAATCAAAAAGCTTCAAGATCAGAAAGTCAAGAATTTAAAACTCTCTTATCATTATACAGTCCTCTTTCTTCTGCCTTACATCCCTGCAGCGATTCCTAGAAAGAGAAGCTGTGTGGAATCCGTGCCAAAAACAGCTGCAGACTCGCTTTGCTGGCAGGAAACATGTTGTTTGAAGTGATTCTCTGGCCTTGCCTTTTTGGTACTAACCCCTGGAGGCAAACCTGTGCATCTGAGTTGTTGATTGAGTGATGCATTGCGCTCTGATGAGATTCTCACTTTCTTCTTTTGGCTCTGTAAAGCTTGAACCTTGATTCAGTAAGTCAGGTCTGAAGTGGCTGCTCTGCATGCCAAGATGGGCTGCAAAATTTTCAGAAAGGCTGACAGCACCCATCAGGGTCTGCAAAGCGCACTTCGTAAAACAGTAAAAATTCTATCACAGGCAACTGGGTCTCTTCACAGACACTGGAGAAAGCCAAAGGACAAGAGATCCCCTGCGTTCTTACTACTCAGTTATGACTTTTGATGTCAGCAGTTTTTCAAATTGTCTTCCTCTGTCTACAAAGTAACAAAATGCAAATCATAGTTCTAAACTGCAAGATAGATGGGCAAGCTCATAGTTTTTTTTTTTAATTAATTTTATTTATTTCTGTATGTGTATGAATGTACTGTCTGCATGCAAGTCTGTGCACCCGTGTCGTGCAACGCCGCGGCGGTCAGAAGAGGGTCTCGGATTCCCCTGGAACTGGAGTTCTCCTGGAATTGGAGTTTCAGACGGTTCTCAGCCGCCATGTGGGTGCTGGGGATCGAACCCGGGTCCTCTGTAAGAGCGGTCGGCGCTCTTAACCGCTAGGCCATCTCTCCAGCCCAGGGCAAGCTCATAGTTTTAAAGAGCAATGATAAGCGAGGAAATAAAAGGCTAGGCGTTCAGACAGTGTTCTTTTTCACAGAGTGCAATTGTTTTCTTGGGTCCAGTTTCTCTACTTTTATTTTTACTAGAATAAGTGACCATTTCTAGCTGAAATTAGCACATGAACACATAGGAAGTCCACGAAGATTACTGATAATTAGGCTGTATTTTTCAGTTTTATATCATTTAAAATATATGTAGTAGTTTTTAAAGTGACACTATTTTATCTAGATACGTGAGCATTTCCTAACATTCTTAAATTGGAAAGAATTCTGAAACTTTTTCTCACTATAGTAAACCCTAAACAAGCACCACTTTGAGGTAAGACAGTATACATTTCCGCTCCAGATCCTGAATGACATTGCCAACTGCTTAACTTCCATGTTAAAGTGATGTTGAAAACATGGCTTTCTAATATATGGGATTTTTATGGTGGATTAAGGACATGAATATTTCTAAAATGAAGTTCACAAAACTTGAAATACTTTTGCTTCTTTTCAATACATCTATCAGCACCTAAGAAGATTTTGAGCTGATTCAAATATTTGCATTTTAATAAAATTTAGATTTTATTTTCTATAATCTTAAAATATAAACCCTGGTTAGAAATTTTAAGTGAATTTTTTTAATGTAGTGATGTAAGTGTATCTGTTACATTAGAGTATCTATTTTTAATTTTCAAAGCCATGTCTACTTGATGAAAAGCATGAATTGAAAAACGAGTGATCTTCTGCTTAGGGTCACCCCAGCAACTGAAGCAGACTAAACAGCACATCTAATTGATTGAGGAGAGTTTGGTTGCAAGGACAGTTGCCACAAAATGAGCTTAAAAATTAAAATAACATTTTTTTTTCTAAGCGATAGAAAGATTGTGGGCAATCCAAAGCTCCAACTTAGAATGGAAGACAAACATAAGTATACAAAAGTTAGCCATACATCGAAATTTTATTAGAGTATGCATTGGTATCCAAGTAACGTACAGAGTTTCTTAGCTAGCTAAAGATTCTCTAGGAGAATACGATGCTACAAAGTAGTATTATACTGTATTTTTGTTTCTAACCATCCCCTATTACTTAGTTTGCTATTCTGTTGAGTTTTAATTTCATTATTATTTACCTGTGTTCGTGTTTGTATTTGTGGTCACTAAGGAAACAAAAATGTAAGGAAATTCATTATTATAATCCTAATGCCATTCTTTAGTTACATCTAAAGTAATTATAATTCTTAGGCCCTAATAGTGTCATTAAATATACATAGGGAACATGGTTACCATTACAGTGACATTTAGGTAACACACTATAGGATTTCCTATATTTCATTCAGGAATTGGTTTTTCATTGGTACTGAGAGAATTCAGCTGAAATATATTTATCCATAATCAGATGACGTATTATTTTAAAGCATGTCAAATAATGTTTCATTTTTATTATAATACATTTTAAAATTTGGAGAAAGATCAACCAAATCATTTTAATCTTCTATGGGGGAAAAGTGAAAATAACCCAAAAATGCAAATGAGAATTACATAATCAGAAACATATTTTGAAGTAGATGCATCTTTAGATGGCATGTTGAAAAACATATTAGATTGACTTTGAGGAAAGCCTGTCAGTTGTGGACATGGTCAGGTTCCTATTGCCACTTGAAATCTTATGAAGTTGCGAGAAATGAACTTTATGCTGTGTATTAATTCTTATCAGTATGCAAAAGAAATAAAGCCTACAAATAATTGAGTCTATTGGAAACTGATGTATATTCACTCAAAGAAAGCATTTCATCTTCATACTCCCATACTTAAGATAGTAATGTTTTAATTTGTGTATTAATTTTTTTGGAACAAAATAAGAATTTCACTATTTTTATTAAGCATGGTACTAGAAATTGTAGTCAAAGAAAATAAGAAAAGAGAAATAGAGTATCCAAAGTGGAAAACATTTAAAATATTGTTTTATAGATGACATGATAGGACCCTTAAACACCAACAAAGTTATGGAAATTACTAGATACATTCCACAGAATTCCAGGGTACAAAATCAACTTAGAAAAAAATATGTCAATCCAGGTATGGTAGCACACAATTTTAATTGCAGGAAGCAGAAGCAAGCAGATCTCTATGAGTTCAAGGTTTTCTTGCTCTACATTGTGAGTTCCAAACGAAACCCTATTGAAGAAAGGAAAGAAAAAACATGTCAACAGTCAGTCACTTGAAACAGAAAATAATTCTATTCACAAAAGCCACAAGAAGAAAAGTAAAATAACAAGCGGAATTAAAACTTTATATAAATCTTTTATAATCAAGATAAATGCATTTTCATATATATGGTCACATTGACCAATATGGTCCAATAGGAAGTACAGATATATACTCATGCATTAACAGTCACCTGGTTTTTTTTTTTGTTTTTTGTTTGTTTGTTTGTTTTAATTGCTAAGAATGTGTATTGGAGTAATCAGAAACTTTTCATCAATAGTTCTGAAAAAAACATATAGAACAGTATATCCAAATCCCATCTTTGAATAGTTCACAAAATTTAACTTAAAGCAACTTCAGGACATTGACATGACAATTGGATGGGTTTGTCTGATGGATTTCAGAAATGTGGAAAATAAAAGTAAAATAGGTGAATAAGATTATACCAAATTTGGGGCTGGAGAGATAGCCTAGCGGTTAAGAGCACCGACGCTCTTGCAGAGGACCCGGGTTCGATCCCCAGCACCCACATGGCGGCTAAGAACCGTCTGTAACTCCAATTCCAGGAGAACTCCAGTTCCAGGGGAATCCGACGCCCTCTTCTGACCTCCGCGGCATTGCACGACATGGGTGCACAAACTTGCATGCACACAGTACATTCATACACATAAAGAAATAAATAAAATAAAATTAAAAAAAAAAAAGATTATACCAAATTTAAGAATGTTCTGCACAGGTAAGGGGAAAAATAGATACCCTATAAAATGGGATAAAATATTTGCAAGTTATAAACTAGACAAGATTATATCAAGAAATTGTATGAGACTATGAAAAATGAATACAACAAAAAGCTGGGCGTGGTGGCGCACGTCTTTAATCCTAGCACTTGGGAGGCAGAGGCAGGCGGATCTTTGTGAGTTCAAGGCTAGCCTGGTCTACAGAGCGAATTCCAGGACAGCTGGGGCTCCAGGGAGACCCTGTCTCAAAAAGACCAAAAAAAAAAAAAAATGAATACAACATAGACCTTTCTTTTAAAAATAGTTATAATTTTTTAAACAGGGGAGAGCGCAAACGCAGTCCCCCACTACCACAAATTATGCAGTAGAGTTTCCCCCATTTGGGGAAATTGCAGGGGTCAGCACATCCGTAGTGCAATGGATGAGCCTCGCCCTGGGAAAACCACCTTCGTGATCATGATATCCCCCCTGCCAGGAAAGTATGAAAATATTTATAATTTTTATAAACTCAAACTTTTAGTAGAAAGCAAGTACTAGGACATAACTAAGCCCAGCTAGCAGGTGACTGAATATTTCTACGATTGTGCTATTAAGTTCTTACAGTAGCAAAAATATGGTGTCTCACTTTCAGATTCATTTTGATAAATAACTTGTATTTAATTTTGTAACTAATATTGTCTTTTGTTATAATCTTAAAATCTATGGCTTTATCCATTGTTTGATGAAAATTTCATCATTTATTGGTTATATAAAATATATTGCAACTTACCTATTCTGTGTTTTGAATAATTGTTAATAAGCTAGGCCAAAAAATCTGCGAACATCTTATAAATTTTCTATTTTCCCTCTAGTGCATTGCATTTCTATAATTTCATAACTATAGAAAAGAGTTGTGGTTTTCCTTAGTCTTTCAATAGATAATGTACAGCACTAATATAAAAGCATACTAGTTAAGAGAACCAGGTTGAGAGCTGGTCAGACATTTGAATTTATTATTTATTACAGGAGAGGGTAGTGATAGTTCTTAATCTCCTTGGAGCCCCAATTTACTCTTCTATTGATTATGGAAAAAACCCCACTTCTAATAACATGAGTATTGTAAAATAATTTATGTATTTTTTGCATATAACTAACACCTACTGCATACTCATTTACAGCCACCCCACAAGGACAGAAACTCCAGTTTGAATCCATCCATATATACTTTGATTAAAACAAAAATCTAACAATATTATAATTTAATACAATCATGAACTCTTCTTCCCTTTCTCATACATATAAAAACCTTTTTTTTTCAAATATTTGTAGTCATACACAGTTGGAAGAAATAATGCAGAGACCCTACAACACTTCACAGTTTCTCCCAACAATAATATCTTACAAAAGAATGCACAATAGTGTAAACAGAATACTCACATTGATATGATCCACTGGTTTTGTTAAGTGTTCACCAGTTTTACATTCATTCATGTATATTCATATGCCCACACATGTTTTCAGTTCAATGCAACATTTTCACATGGCCGTTTTGTGCATTCACAACATTTGTCAAGATATATAACAGTTGCCACCATATTCTTCATGATGTCTTTTTTATAACTACAGTCACCTCCATTCTGCTCTACCCTTGTATATCAAAAGCAGGGGAAGAGCTGATCTTCTTTAAGGGAGTGACTCTAGATCAGCTGACTAGACTCCAGTGGATTTACTTGCATTGAGGGACATCTGGGGACAGGCATCTGACTCCATAGGCCTTAATGTAAAACATGAAATGTTTTGAATGTATGAAATCCAGTTGTGGGGGGCGGGGTTATGGGAGGGTACTGATGGGGAAGGGAGTATAAAGTTTAATGAAATGTGAATGAAACACAGGAAAGTTCAGTAAAATATGCAAAAATTACAGAATGTAATGTGAGGATGGGAATTTTTTATTTAGTATAATTTCCTGAAGATTTTTTTCAAGTTATGTGACTTTCAGATTTGTTATTTTTATCATAGAATTTGTTGGACCACTCATCTATGACAACACTTTAGGTTATTTCAAACTTTTAGTGATCGTAAGTATTGTAACAACTTTTTACAAATTTTTGAAAACCACTCACATCCATCATCACCTATAGTTGCTTTTATTTTCTCCTCATGACCACCATTGATAATTCCCTAACAATTCAACTGCAGTTTTGTCACTGTTTAACTAGTCATTTATCACATTAAAGTTAATGGGAGTAACGGTGAAAGGATCAAATTCTTTTGATATGTTCATCTGATTGAAATAGTGGAAAGGAAATCCTCTGATTGCTTACTGTAATTAAAACATTGCCAGTTTCCTGTCAGATAGTTTTCTTCCTGTAGCTATTCTTTTATGTTGTTGTTTTGTTTTGTTTGAAATTTCTGACAGAGGAGAATTAAATATCCACTTAGGAACAAGGAGAATCATGCCTCAAGTAGAAATATAATAAGAGTATTTTATACAAGAACATTGCACTCACATATCATGTTAAAAGTTAAAAATCATTGAATTATATGTCTTGGACTTTAAGGATACTGTAATCATTACTAAATATTGGGATTTTATTTTCAATTATCGAGCCCAAGAGAAATTCATAATGCATAAGAAAAAATGTGAAGGCATTTATCAAGTTTAATACTGAATAGTTACTTTTAAGAATTTTGATAGCAGAGAAGGAAAAAGTATATTTGCTGAGATTGATTTTTCTTCCCTTCTGTTTCATTTTCATTTGTCTTTGAAGGGAAATTCCAGAAATATATTATTTTGCTTACTATCTTTTCAAATTAGGCTAAGGTTTACAGGCTCTCACCTTCTGTTTCTCTCCATGTTTTCTATATCACATTGGCAGGTACTAGATAGTTTGATCTCTTTTTCTTCTTATTGAGGGACTATTATGAAGACATGACTTGGCAGTAATTACTCATTTTAATCTTTAATGTTTATGTGCCAAATATTCATGTAACCAGGTCAATAAATGATGTGACTATGGATCTAGAGCCTAGAAATATTTTTCGAATAGTAGACTTAAAAATATAAAAATATCATAACAAAACTTTATTAAATTATTAATTTTCCCTTCATAATATTAGAACTCATCACAATTGATTTACCTCCTGTAATGTGAAGATAAATTTAATTCCATGAACTCTCACTGCTTGTATGATTTTCATTTGCCACCATAAACATGGAGGTCCTGCATTTTGTCAGTTTCATATAAGCATCAGGGAATTAGCAGAGAATCAGTGGTAAAGTTTTTAATTCCCTCCAAAATAATGTGGGTTGCTGTGCTCCAGCTACATACTTGGATACTTATCTGTAACATGAAAAACATGCATTTCTTTTCATAAAAAGTATATTTTATACCCTAGTAAAGGGATTGCATATATTATTGTCACTAGAAAATTAAAATCTTGAAACTCACCATAAATCATGGTTACTAGAAGAGTTAATGCCTTTTCAGTATATTATTTCAATATCTATGCAAATTAGAAACAAATTCCATGTTATTAGAGTCCATTAAAAGAAATATACTAAACAGAAATAATACACTAAATACATTAAAATAAATACACTAAAAGAAATAATTGTAAGGGCATTAAAATATATATTGATGAGTATTTTTTGGACTGAATGCAAATGTGAAACTAATGTCACAGTAGTATGAATCCATAGTTCAGTTCTTAGTGACTAAATGTCAACTTTGAATTAAAATAATATTCCAATTTAATATTTTGCTCACTATAATTAAGATAAAGCCTATTACAATGATCTTTCTTTTAATTAAAATTTAGACCATATTTTAAATATTACCATTATCAATGAATGAAGAAATAAAACTTAATGAGTTGGTGATATTAAACATAGTAGCAATACTCTACAGGAAATGTTATAAGATGTACTTGTGTTTGGGAGACAAACACAATATTGAAGGCTCTGGTCATAATTCACCAGCATGCAATGTGCTTTAAGTCTTTTTTATTTATAAAAACACACTTAATATGCTTCACCAAAGATAGCTCTGACCATTTGGATTGAAATAGTGTCTATTATCAAATTAAACTATTAAAAGATTTTAAGACCCATCTTTCATTTCAAAATATTCCAAAGTTACATAAACACTGACAAAAATATCTAATAACTTATTATGACTATTGTGAGATAATTTTCCCCCGTGTTCTCAAATGTCACATGCCAAAGCATGGCTTTCATTTCATCTTTGAGTTTACTTTTCTTCTTATAAACTTTTCTGAACTTCGGACCTCTTACTTATGTATAATGTATGCTTAAATGCAGAACTGTGACTCTTATAAAGTAAGATTAAATCTGACATGAACTCTACCCTTAAAAGCTGGAAAATCATGTGCTAATGTGCATAAAATAAAAACACTATTTCAGTATTTCTAGCCTTTCCATTTATGTTTTGGTTAATCGGTTTTAACTGTGGCATGTTTTGGAGAAATCTTTGTAGTAAAACATAGTTCTTCCTATCTTTGAATCTTGTACCATGAGTCATTGCTGAACTCTGAAGACTTTACTTTAAATCCCTGATAGTTTTTCCATCTGTGATTTGTATATGTTTTGATTATGATTGTTTGAATAAGAAATGCATTTTATTAGTATAATTTATTGCTTAAAATTACTTAGAATTATGATTATTTTAATACATTGTTCCTCCCATTTTAGGATATTTTAGAAACCTGAACTGTCAATCTTTGGAGTACTATATGTCTTGACATGTACTTATATTAATCAAAATTATTTCTCTTGTAAGATATGAAAAGACAAGGATTACGCATCCTCCCTACTAGCAAAAATTAAGCAAAAGGAAAGCAAGAAAATCACTTTTAATTTGGGAAGCAGAAAGCATGTCATTTGAAGTTGATGAACAACTTTTACAAGTGAATATTAGGGTCTGTGGAATTTCTCTCCATATACTCGTAAATTTTATGGTCAGTTGATCATGGATATTGGCTGAATGTATATTGTGACCTGTGTCAATAAGTTTTATAATCCAATATGAGGGAATTTTAGCAAAAGTACCCAGTTTAAGCCCAAAACTATCCTTAAAGGGTAGGCTCTTTTCGTTTGCTAGATATCAGATGAAAAAAATTTTTTTTGTTTCCTTGCTACGGAAATGAATTTAACAATTATAATTGTCACACCTATGTTCAGGTGTAGCCTAAAAGCTTTGTATGTAAGAAAGAATATTTCCAATGTTCCATATGTTTGTACATATATTTTGCACATACATATGTATTTGTGTCAGTTGTTTTCAATTTCATAATTTAGTGTATATGTATGTGTGTGATATCAATTAGGTAAATGTACCCTATTGCCCATTTAATTAATATCATGCATGCACTTATCCTTTATCATTGTTAGAAAATTATTTTCTGAGAGATAAATTAAATTCAGATGTGATATAATTATATATGTAATTGCATGGGCTTAAATATGAGTGTTGTATTCAATTGATGTGCATGTCTGTTTTTATGCTAGTATCATGGCGTTTCCATAATATAACTTGAAATCTAGAATTGGTGGTGGTTCCAGCATTAATTTTGCTCAAGATTGCTTTGGCTATCTAAAGCCTTTTATGTTTCCATATGAACGCTAAAATTGTTTTTGATATTTCTGAGATGAATGGCATGGAGATTTTTATTGGGATTGTATTGAATCTGGAAATTGCTTTTAGTAGCATTGTCATTTTCACAAAATTATTTCTAGTAGTCCATGAGTATGAGAGGAACTTCTATTTTTTAGTGTCTTCCTTAATGTCTTTCTTCGAAGTTTTTAAAGTTTTAATTGTAGCGTTTTTAAATTAAATGACACAATGCATGAGTTTTGATGGGGAGTTGGGGGATGTGGATTGGGGAGAGGGTCTAAATTTTATTAGGATCCATTTTATGAAATTTATAAAAGCTCAATAAAAATCTTTTTAAAAATCTGGAACAAGACAAGGCTGACCCCTTTATTTGATTCTACTCAATATAGTATTTGAAGTGTTAACTAGAGCAGCAAGAAAAAAGGAGGAAATAAAAGAGATACAAATAAGATGAGAAAGAGTGAAAGAATCCTGTTTACAAATGATAAAATGATATACATCAAACCCTAATGACTGGGCCAGAAAACACCTACAATGCATCAGCACTTTCAGCAAAGGGGCAGGGTACAATATTAACTAACAAAACTCAATATCCTTTTTTAATTTATTTTTTTTGTGTGTATTGAGTGTACTGTCTGCATGTAGGTTGGTGCACCTGTGTCATGCAATGATGTGGGGGTCAGAAGGGGACATCGGATTCCCCTGGAACTGGAGTTAAAGACGGTTCTTAGCCTCCATGTGGGTACTGGGAATCGAACCCAGGTCCTCTGTGGGAACAGTCGTTGCTCTTAACTTGTGAGCCATCTTTCCAGCCCCCTCAGTATCCTTCTCATATACATACCAAGAACAACCACATAGAGAAGCAAACCAGGGAAACACTCCTATTCATAATAGCCTGAAATTTAAAAAATTCATTAAAATAAAACCATATCATTTTTAAATTGTAGATGGCTTTAGTTGTCAAATTGACACATCTGGGTTGAGGGAGCCTCAATTGGGGAATTGCCTCCATTGGAGTGGCCTGTGGCCATGTCTGTGGGGTATTTCTTGATTTTTGAGTGATATGGGAGGGCCCAGTCCACTGTGGGGAGTGTCACCACTGGGAAGGTTTTTGTATAGTACAAGAGAGCAGGCTGGCTATGGGGCACCGGTAGCAAGCCCTGGACAGGTTGTTCTGCATTGTATAAGAAAGCAGGCTGACATCATGCTGAGTGAAGTAACACAGTCCCAGAAAAACAAACTACAAATGGTATCCCTCATCTGTGGATGCTAGTGCCAATTACCTAGTTGTAAGTATTTCTTGTGCACAGCCCCTTGAGCTTTTGTCCAAAGCAGTTGGGAGTGATGCATATTGGAAACAACAACAACAACAACAACAACAACAACAATAACAACAGAAAGGACTGCATCGAAGAACTGACTGAAATAGTGATTCTGCTCAAAACAATCAACTTCCTCATGGAGAATATTGAGAAAGACTGAGAAAGAGATGAAAAGCATGTTTGGCAGAATGCATGAGCTCTGGTGGGGTGGGGGAATGGGGGGGACACGGATCTAGATTTGATAAAAAAAATAAATTTAAGAAGCTGAAAAAAAAAAAAAAAGAAAAGAAAGCAGGCTGAGCATGGGCCAGGAGAACAAGCCAGTAAGCAGCGTTCCTGCAATGGCCTGTGCTTTAGCTCCTAGGTGCTGATTCCTGCCCTGAGTTCCTACCTAGGGCTCCCTGGGAGACGTAAGATGAATAAACCCTTTTCTTGCCAAGTTGGTATTGGTCAGAATGTTTTGTCATAGAAATTGAAAGCAAACTAAGACAAGGTTCTTTATTCCTTGATATGGTTTTAGTCTAATGATTTTTTTAAATTACAGGCTATTATGAATAGGAGTGTTTCCTTGGTTTCTTTCTCTGTGTGGTTGTTCTTGGTATGTATATAAGAAGGATATTGAGTTTTGTTAGTTAATATTGTACCCTGCCCCTTTGCTGAAAGTGCTGATGCATTGTAGGAGTTTTCTGGCCCAGTCATTATGGTTTGATGTATATCATTTTATCATTTGTAAACAGGATTCTTTCACTCTTTCTCGTCTTATTTGTATCTCTTTTATTTCCTCCTTTTTTCTTGCTGCTCTAGTTAACACTTCAAGTACTATATTGAATAGAATCAAATAAAGGGGTCAGCCTTGTCTTGTTCCAGAGTTTTAAAAAGATTTTATTGAGCTTTTATAGATTTCATAAAATGGTTCCTAATAAAATTTAGACCCTCTCCCCAATCCACATCCCCCAACTCCCCATTAAATCTCATGCATTGTGCCATCCATATTAACTCCTATTCAGTCAAGTTTTGTAGTCAGATGTCCTTCTGTGCAAATTCATCCACTGAAGGCTAATGAACACATATAGGGATCATAAATAAGGAAATCTCCCTTATCCAGCATATAGACCCACATCAAAAAGATTATCCATCATGATCAAGTTGGATTCATACCAGAGATGCAGGGATGGTTCAACATATGTAAATCAATAAACATCATAAAATACATAAATGGACTGAAAGACAAAAACCACATGATCATCTCAATTGATGCAGAAAAAGCCTTTGACAAGATCCAGCATCCCTTCATTTTTAAAGTCCTAGAGGGAATAGGATGAAAAGGAACATTCCTCAATATGATTGAAGCCATATACAGCAAACTCACTGCCAACATCATCCTAAATTGAGAAAAATTGGAACCATTTCCCTTAAAGGCGGGAACCTGGCAAGGCTGCCTCCTATCGCCACTCCTCTTCAACATAGTGCTCAAAACACTTGCTTGAGCAATAAGACAAGAGAAGGAAATTAAAAGAGTATTAATTGCCGGGCGTGGTGGTGCATGCCTTTAATCCTAGCACTTGGGAGGCGGAGGCAGGCGGATCTTTGTGAGTTCAAGGCCAGCCTGGTCTACAGAGTGAGTTCCAGGACAGCTGGGGCTACAGGGAGACCCTGTCTCAAAAAGACCAAAAAAAAAAAAAAAAGAGTATTAATTAGAAAAGAAGAAGTTAAGCTATCCTTTTTTGCAGATAATATGACAGTTTACCTAAGGGATACTAAAAACTCCACCAGAAAACTTCTAGAAATGATTAAGAGTTTTAGTAAAGTGTTGGGCTACAAAATTAACCTAGAAAAATAAGTAGCCTTCATTTACACCAACAATAAACAAGTGGAGAAAGAATATAAGAAGACCTTCCTACTCACAATAGCCTCAAAAACAATAAGATACCAGGGAACAAACCTAACCAAAGATACCAAAGACCTCTACAACAAATATTTTAAGCCCCTGAAGAAGGAGATTGAAAATGACATCATAAGATGGAAAGACCTCCCATGCTCATGGATTGGGAAAATTAATATAGTAAAAATGTCCATTTTACCCAAATTGGTATACAGATTCAATGCAATCCCAATCAAAATCCCTACGAGCTTCTTCACAGACTTGGAAAAATAATCTGAGGATTTTTTTCATATGGAAAAATGAAAGATCCAAATAGTTAAAGCAACCTTGGGTGAAAAGTGCAATACAGGGGGAATTGCCCTGCCAGACTTCAAACTATATTACAAGACCATAGTCATAAATACAGACTGGTACTGGCACAAAAACAGACCTGTTGACCAGTGGAACAAAATCGAAGATCCAAACTTGAGCTCATACAATTTTAGCCACCTCATATTTGACAAAGGGGTTAAAACCCTCAATGGAGGAAGGATAGCATGTTCAGCAAATGGTGCTGGAAAAATTGGATCATCATCTGTAGAAGAACAAAATTAAACCCCTACTTCTCACCCAGTTCAAAAATCAACTCCTAGTAGATAAAAATCTCAGTGTGAAGCCTGAAACCTGGAAGGTGACAGAAGAAAAAATTTGCAACAACCTACAAGATACAGGTGTAGGAAAAGACTTTCTGAATCAGACAGCAGCTGCACAGGAAGTAAGGTCAACAGTTGACAAATGGGACCTCATAAAACTCAAAAGCTTCTGTACAGCGAAAGAAACAAGGAGGTGAAGAGAAAACCCACAGAGTGGGAGCAAATCTTTACCAGTGACACATCTGACAGAGCATTAACTTCAAGAATATATAAACTACTCAAAAAGCAAAGGAGTAAAAAGACAAATGACCAACTCAAAAGATGGAGTAAAGAGCTGAACAGAGACTTCACCAGTGAGGAATTAAAGATGGCTGAGAAACATCTTAAAAAGTGTTCAGCATCATTAATAATTAAGGAAATGCATATTAAAACCACTCTCAGATATCATCTCTCTCCAGTACGGTTAGCTAAGATCAAGTAAACAAAAGATGACAGATGCTGGAGAGGTTGTAGGGAAAGGTCCACTTATCCACTTCTGGTGGGAATGTAAACTTGTACAACCACTATGGAAAGCAGTGTGGAGAACACTTAAAAGACTCAGAATGAGCCCACCACCTGACTCAGTCATACCACTCCTGGGTATATGCCCTAAAGGCATCCTTCTGCAAAGATACATGCACATCCATGTTTATTGCAGCTCTCTTCACAATAGCTAAGAGCTGGAACCAACTTAAATGCCCATCAACAGACGAGTGGATGACAAAAATGTGGTACATCTATACAATGGATTACTATTCAGAGGTAAAGAAAGATGGCATTATGAACTTTGCAGGTAAATGGATGGAGCTCGAAGCCATTATGCCGAGTGAAGTAACACAGTCCCAGAAAGACAAAGGAAGAATGGTTTCCCTCATTTGTGGATGCTAACACCAAATCCCCCAGAAGAAAGGCAAGCTGATTGACATTTTGGTTATATTTCTGTTTATCTGAAAGCAACTATGTTATTATAATGTGAATCCTCATTTCGCTCTAGAATCCACCCACCAAATATTTTATTTTATTTTATTTTATTTTATTTATTTCTGTATGTGTATGAATGTACTGTCTGCATGCAAGTCTGTGCACCCATGTCGTGCAATGCCGCGGAGGTCAGAAGAGGGTGTAGGATTCCCCTGGAACTGGAGTTCTCCTGGAATTGGAGTTTCAGATGGTTCTCAGCCACCATGTGGGTGCTGGGGATCGAACCCGGGTCCTCTGTAAAAGCGGTCGGCACTCTTAACCGCTAGGCCATCTCTCCAACCCCCCAAAAAGGGCAGCCGAAGAGACAGCACTCATTTGTGCTTGCTGGGAATCGAACCTTTTTTTTTTATGTTTTGCTTGTTAGCCTTAGCCTTTAATGGCTGCGCTATCCCTCCAACCCAATTTTCAGACTCTGTAATTACTGTATATGAGTGGAGAGTATGCATCCATATTTTAGAGTAATATAAAATTAATGGAGGAAAATGTGAATCCGTAAACATAAAAAAGACTGAGAGAAAGATGCAGAACAGTTATGGCAGAATGCATGATCTAGGACAGGGAAGGGTGGGGTGGGGGGAAGGGAAAGGGGAATATGCCTGAACTGAATTGAAAAATGATGTATGAAATACACAAAACATCAATAAATAATCTCCAAAAAAGATAATTGAGTGAACTTATATCTAACACAAAGTTAATACATTGCAAATTATATTGTTCATTGAATATAACCTGGAGGTCTTTATACTGCATAGGGAATTCCTGTATAATTTTTCAATAGCAATATTATATTTCATCACATAGATGAAGCATAGAAAATTTCAACAATGCAGAAAGAGCGAAAGTTGCTTTGAATCTTTTAGCTATGCAGTCTTTCAATGAGTAACCTTGTATGTGTGTTGTTTGATATGTATTTCATGTGTGAGTATGTATTATGATAAGTAGTCTCAGAATTGGCATGATTGAGTCAAAGGATCATTAAACTATTCTGCACGTTGCTCTTTTCACCACTTCATTTGAGAATTATTTCCTTATGATCTTGTGAGAATGTGGTTTTAATTTGTAATTATACTAATCTGGGTAAGGTTGAACATCTTTCCATAATTTAAAGGATATTTCGATCGATCATAATGTGAATTTTTTCAATACTAATAATATTGTTCATATATTTTTGGCCATATTTCTTACTGAGTTGCCAATCTTCATCTTCTTAATTTCAGATATTTAACATGGCGGAAACATACACCCATTTTTACAATATGGATTGTCTGTCTGACCTAATAATTTGAATTCTGACTTTGCATATGTTATTTTTAAAATACATATATTTTTGTTTATGTCACCAAGTTGACAAATCTTTGACATGTATCATGGTGTAAGATTTGAGTTATGGATATCCATTTATTTGTATTCCAAGTATCTTCTTTGGTACAAAATATTTATAATAAAGTCCATTTTTTTCACACTCTTCCCACAGACATTTGGGTCTATATGTAGCCCTTATAGTTTGTTCAAGTATTTTGTCTTTTTGTGTATTACCACATGTTGTTCTTCATGGGAATACTATGTTCTCTTACATCTTAGAGCATAATTATTGTTTCTTTTCATTACTCTTTTGGACATTTAAAAATAATTAATTCATAGGAAATAAGATGCTCAAATTTTAAATGCGTTTTTATGAGTTCTGAAACTACATACAGCAACATGAAAGTAAACCAAATTAAGACATCGAATAATTTACCAGTTTATTAACATCCTCTGTGGCTGTTTCCTCAGCCCCTAGAAGTAGTAATTAGTTTCTTTCTCACCACAGAAGAACTTCATATAAAGGGAATTGTATTTACTCTTTTGTGTCTGATTCCTTTGGCTTAAATAATATTGGTGAGGCTCATTCATCCTTTTGTTCCTGTGCATGTTGGTAGTGCACTGCTTTTCACTGAAGGGTTGTATTCCTTTTTACAAATATATTACAACTTAGCACTTTTCTTTTTAACAAAATAGTGATTGTTTATGGAGTTTAGCTACTGTGAGCAATACTACCTCAAAAATTACTATATAACTATCTGAGATTGCATTTTCATTTCTCTAGTAAATTGTTAGATCAAATGGTATTCAAATGACAGTGTTTTATAAAATACTTATGGTATATCCCACTCTCAAAAGCAATGTATAAACTGCAGTTGTTTTACAACCTCACCACATTTTCTAGTCTCATTCTTTTTAACATTCACTATTTTAGCACATATGAAATACTATTGATTATGGTTTTATGTAACATTTTTCTTGACAATTCCTGATATTGAGCATTTTTTCTCATCGAATTAGCTATTTATAAATTTTCTTTAGTGGAGTTTTAATGAAATATTTGGCCTATTTTAATTGATTTAAGTGTCATATTGTAGAAGCTACTTATGAATTTTGTTTTAGAGTCCTTTTTATGACATGTCCATTATGAATATCATGTCTCAGTCTATGGTTTTTCATTTAGTAAAATACTTTAATGTGCAGAACTTTTCATTTTGATGAATTATCATTCATAATTTTTCCTTTACAGTTGGTGCAGTGTTTTATAAATTCAATGAAAATTCACTTAGGTTGTGAAAATATATTCTAATACTTTCTTCTAGAAATGTGACATTCTTAGCTTTAATGTTTATTTTGATTATCTGTCTGAATCAACATTTTTGTGGCCTGAGGACAGGACTGAGATAAACACTTCTGCATATTGACAGCCAGTTGTCCCTGCATATTGAAAAGTCTTTGTTAATTTTATTGTATTATCATGACCCCTATTTGAAGTCAAGTGAATATATGTGAATACATTTCTGGAATCTATATTTTGTTCTATTAATCTATCTTCCTATCTTGAAGTTAATATAATAACATTTATCTTAATGATTATAATTAAGTTGGAAGGTTTTAAAGTTAATGTTGTTTTTTTTCTGTAAACCTGGTTTTTTTTTTTAAGAATTAACTATTCTAGCACCTTTTTAATTACATAACTCTGAGAACAAACTTAAGAGCTCTTTTCTTTGTTTAGGTTTGACATTGCCTTGATTGATTTATGCAGTTATAGTAAAATGAGCCCACTATGTAGAGCTCCATGGCTTAGTAATTGCTTAGAAAGTTCAGCCCATGGGGCTGGAGAGATAGCCAAGCGGTTAAGAGTACCGACTGCTCTTGCAGAGGACCCGGGTTCGATCCCCAGCACCCACATGGCGGCTGAGAACCATCTGTAACTCCAATTCCAGGAGAACTCCAGTTCCAGGGGAATCTGACATCTTCCTCTGACCTCCGCGGCATTGCACGACACGGGTGCACAAACCTACATGCAGACAGTACATTCATACACATACAAAAAAAAATAAAAATAAAAAAAAGAAAGTTCAGTCCAAAGCACAAATACCAATCAATGACAGCAATACTCCAAAGCCTCAAAGACTGAATATTTTCTAAAGAGCATGTACTTCTTTTTCACAGCTCTGAAAGCTGATGGTACAAAATCAAGGACAAGAAGTACAGGGAGAGAGAAAGTTATTATTTAGTGTATACAGAGGTTTAATTTTATTACATGAAAATCTACAAGGTATAAATGGTTAATACAGCTGGGCATTGTGGTGCATGCCTTTAATCCCAGCACTTGGGATGCAGAGGCAGGTGGATCTCTGTGAGTTCAAAGACAGCTGGGAGACCCTGTCTCAAAAAGACCAAAAATAAATGGTTCATACAGTTGCAAAATAGTGTTACTGTTCAATACCAACAAACTCAATACTTACAAACCTTTGAAACAGCACATGCTGTTTATATTTTACCCCAATTAAATTTTTGTTTTGTCATTTGTGTATAGATTTTTAATTGGACATAAATTTAATATTGCTGAGACAAATATCCAAGGGTCAAACTTCTGAGATTCATGGTAATTGCATGGATAGTTTTCTAACAAACTTTTGAGCTGTTTAGAATGCTGCCCCACATTATATTTGCATTATAAATTGGTATTTAACTAGTTTCTCTGAATCCTCACCCACATTTTTTCGCTATTTTGTCATTCAGATTGGTAGATCATACTATAACTCCATTTGATTTTATTTTTCATTCATTTAATAACCAACAAACTATTCATCCTTTCATTATGTTCATTGTGATTTGTGTACATTCTTCAGTGAAATATCACTTAATTTCATTATTCTGTTTTGTATCAAGGGTTCTAGTAATCTAGATACTTCCTATTACCTTAAAGGTTACTTATGGTTAGCATCCCTTACTCTATATTTTCATTTTCTTCTTTTAAATTTAAATTTTTATTAAAAATTTTCAATTTTCATACAATATAATTTGATGGTATTTAGATTCTCTCTCCTATCCTCACCTCCCTCGTACTGCTTTCTGCCAAATTTTATGTACTCCCATGTATATATAATACAGCCTACAGAGCTTGTATTCCCAGATGTCCTTCAGTGTGTGTCCATCCACTGGGCCCACCAAGAGTCCCATCGCTGTAAGACATTGTCCCTCATATGAACTCATGGCAATGGTAACCTCATGGACAAGTCCTATGCAAGCTCAAACCAGAGGAATACCAGCTTAGAAATTGGAGAAGTGCATAAAAATTCCCAAACCAACCAAGGAACTTTTCATTCTCTTAATATAAGCTCTCATAGATTTGATTGAAATATGATTGAGACCTAAACTTACTTATTTCATTTATTACTGGTACTAAATAGTTTGGTGTTGTATATACCATTTCCTTGCCTAGCTCTAGGTTTCAAAGATTTTTTCCACTTAGTTTTCTAAAGGTTTTCTAGTTTTACATTTTATATTCCATTCTATTATTCATTTTAATTTTTTATGTGTATGAGTGTATTATCTACGTATGTGTGAATGTGCACATGCCATTCAATGCCCACGGAGGTCAGTAGAGGGTATTAGATCTCCCAGAAATGGAGTTACCCAAGGTGGTTAACCTTGGCATGTGGGTACTGAGAATTAAACTCCAGTCCTCTGCCAGAGGAGCCAGTGCTCTAAACTGCTGAGCCATCCCTCCCCCATTATTTTTTCTTTTCTATGGATGTCAATCACCCTAGTACCATGTGTTGAAATCTATTCTCCATTGTATTGTTTTTGTCCTTTTGTTAGAATCAATTTGTTATGCATTTTCAGTCTGTTTCTGTATGAGTCTAATCTGTCCTATTCATCTATGCACCCATTCCTTTACCACTACCATAGTGCTCTTGATTATTGTAGCTATACAGTAAGCTGTAATATAGGATAGTTTCCTTTATTATACTATTTTATGTTGTTTTTATACATTTATCTAATTTTATATAAGAAACTCCTTGAATAACAATGGAATTTAATCCTAATAAACTCATCCAAAGTTGAAAGATCTTAAGTTAAAAACATCTAACTTACTCTACATCATATCTTAACAATACAGTGCACTTATTTAACCTCATCAGCACATGGCTGACTGCTGTGCAAGACTGTATATCCTATGTTCCTAATCCTGGGAAAGATGAAATTTAAAAATGCAAAGCATTGTTTCTGCTGAGTGTGTATCACTTTTGCATAAGCAGAATCAAAATAGTAAGTTGAACAATCATAATTTAAATACCATCTGTACTTTCAGAACAAGCTTGTTTTAATAATAAAACTTTGTGAGATTTTGATATGAATCATATTAAACTTATACACCAGTTCGGGCTGGAGAGATAGCCTAGTGGCTAAGAGCACCGACTGCTCTTACAGAGGACCCAGGTTCGATCCCCAGCACCCACATGGTGGCTAAGAACCGTCTGTAACTCCAATTCCAGGAGAGCTCCAGTTCCAGGGGAATCCGAGACCCGCTTCTGACCTCCACGGCATTGCACGACGTGGGTGCACAGACCTACATACAGACAGTACATTCATACACATACAAAAATAAATAAAATAAAAACTTATACACCAGTTCATAAAAACTGTCATCATTATTGTCTTATCTGTTCCAATTCATGAACGTGACATTCTTCCACATCTTTAGGCATTCTTTTATTTAGGCCATTATCATTTTGTAAGTTGCAATGCACTGATCCATACAAATTTTATTAAGTTTAACTCAGAGCAAGAGAGATTGATATTGTATATTTCAATTTTGCTTTGCACTGATATATATATATATACATATATAATATATATATATATAATATATATATATACACACATTGTATATATATATATATATA